>CM046540.1:2152500-2315000 GCA_024713555.1 Spirodela polyrhiza
CCGCGTCGACTTCCAGCCGCAGGCCGAGGGGACGATCGACCCCGCCCACATGAACAGAAGCATTCGCCTCCTGTGGAGGATGCTGATGAAGTCCCTCCACCTCTGCCCGCCGGAGCCGGATCTGATTCCTGGGTTGGGGTTGAACCCGTTCGACGACGACTGGGGCCTGCTGGAGAGGCTGCCGTGTGGATCCCTCTCCCTCCTTCCCCGGCCCCCCCCCTCAAACCTAGGAGCTTCTCTGTAATGTAATCCTCCATATGCTCCCCTGAAACTCTTCGTCGCCTCTTCGTCAATCCCCAAGGGATTTGAGAAGCAGTAGAGGTTTAAGGCAGGGTTTTGTCACAGATGGTTTGCATCATTTTTTTTATTCTAATTTCATTCACCACCGAAATTCTCTCACGATCATGAATGTGAAAAGCCTAATCCTGGAGATTTCTTTCCCAGCTTTTGATATTTCCTTCGTCAGCTTTCTTGCTCTGTTTGATGGTACCCGACATCTCCCTTGAAGAAAATGTGCAGAGAGAACCTTGCAAGATGAACGGTCTCGCTCTTCGATTTAAGGATCCGCGTGAGGAAACAAGAAATGGAGACGATTACGGAGAGAGAGAGGGGACGAACGCGAGAGCGCGAGGGAGGGAGATTCAGTGCGTAGGTTTCAAGATCTTCGAAGCAACTGATGGAGTCCTCCTACGATAATCTCTGAAATTTTCTTGCCCATAAAACCCCGGTTAATCCTGGTTTTATTTCCTGTACGACATCGACCTGCGGGTGGACAAGAGCGACTGGTTTTCGCCATCATTTTCGCTATGGACGTTGTTCTTCGTGTCACGCGAGGGTTTTACATCCATTCAAACGCTCCGTCGACCGACTTCTTCAATAAAAACGGATGCCGGAGATGATCTCTGACCTGTTTTGAAGACCCTGCTGCCGCTTGTATTTAGGTTCGACAACTCCTTATTAACGTGCGAACAGAAACGGTGGAAACCCTCGACGGAGATGAATGCTTCTGGCTCTGCCGGGGGTCGGGATGATCGATAGTATCACTGTGGGCTCTTTCCCGTCTTCCCCAGGAGGCGATGACTTCCCTGCACCGTCGTCATGAATTGTCCGACTGGAGTAATCTCTGGCTCGGTGGTCAAATGGAGGTATCATATGGTCGGAGAATGACCCGTGTGAATCAGCCGTGATTATGGAAGTGGCCTCCATTTGCCAGTACAATCAGTCTCTCAAACCTTCGTAATACAGCTTTGTGACTCTACTGTACCGTTCTTGTAGGCCGAATGGTCGGTCGTCTTCTTCTCATTCGGCCGCCGAGTTCGCAGTCCGATCAGTCCCCTGCTCGTCCTCGAGAGCTCATCCGACTCCAGAAGCGGGCGAGTCTGGTCCCCGGGCGTCCACAACTCGGTAGTCGTCCTCTCCACGATTTTTGAGTCCTCAGCCGCCGCACGGCTGCGTCCGAAAAGCCCTCCCCTTCCAGTTTGCCGCCTCTTAAACTCTCACCCGAGTCGTGACCGCCGATAATGGCGCTGAAGTAGTGAATCTACTGGGCGAGGAGCCCCTCCCCATTGCCTTAACTACGGCGAGGAAGGGAGAGGGCTGGTCGTGTTCCAGCTGGGTGTGGGCTCCGTATTGCGCGACCTGGAACCAGCTTCCGAGATTTTCCGTGGTTGAGGACCCAGCACGTCTTGAGCTTCGTTAGGTCCTTGCGCCCAAAGTGTGCAGTGGAGCTCGGCGTAATTGAGGCCATCCTCGCCAAAGGCAAGCCCCTGTCGCCGCCCGCTGAGAAGCTCGGCAACCTGGGCCGCCTCATGCAACTCCTTGTCCGCATGGGTTTCTTCGCCAGTGACGAAGACTGCTGCGGAGAGGTCACAAATGGGGCCACCCGTTAAGCCAGGCTCCTAATGAGGGGGAACCTGATGGATCGCCATAGCTTTGGCTCTACTCTTGTCGCCAACAACGCTCAAAAGGACACCAATAGTAGTATCGGAGCATCACCAATATCTAAGACACCACATCGGCACAACCTTATAACTAAGTCACCAACGACTCTGTAGAAAACGTGGACCTCAATAACATGATGACCATCTCTACTTACATCATGTTCGAATGTGCACCAATCGAGATCGCATACGAAACGACATATTAACGAGAAGAGCCTCTTCAGAGGAAAGGGAAGGAAGGAGTATTTGGAGTGTCGGTCCACTCGAGGTGCCCGTGCTATCTCCCTCCATCTTTCTCTCTATCTCTCTCTCTCTCTCTCTCTCCGTCAGAATCCTTCAAATTTACTATTTGAATTTCTAATATGTTTGTTTTCCTTCTCCTTAAGAGAAGAAGAATAACAAAGACGAAGTGAAGCTTCAAAAAGCGAGTATCGAAGTTGAGGACTGTAGAATTGATATTTTAGACTCCCAAGGAAGAAGTAGTTGTGAGGAAAAAGCTACCGATCTTGAAAAAAAAAAGAGAAAAATAAGAAGAAGAAAAGGGTAGAGTGAAGACCAAAAAAGCAAAGATCGCATTTGTGGAGTGTGGCGTTGATATCATGCACCCACTTGATGGTATTTGTTCATTACATGCACAAATGTGTTCAAGGGGATATGAAATTTTAAATGTATTTTGAGGAATTGTCTAAATCTTACACCTATGCCCATAACACTCATAGCTAGGACCTGAAATGCCTGTAGTTAATCATTCTCAATGTTACTTTCTTGTCATGAAAGATGATGATTTTAAAATTTTTTTAGTCTTAAGTATTTTCTTTTTTGTATACATTGCTAAGGGACATAGAACGAATAAGCTGGGGGGGGTGTGATAACGTGATAATTTTAAGTGAAAACAAGAGAAAAGTATCCATTCTTATCATTATTTTATGGATAAATAATATAGAAATAAGATTTTTTACATTGATATCAATTTATTTTCACACTTCATAGACACATTGATATTATAATATTTTTACTGCTTAATTATTTATTTTCTTTTACTCAGGATATAAAAGAAACTCCGGCTAAATACAAGGGCAATTGAGTCTTTATACTTTCCCCCTTCGTCGTCCACTTCTCCTCTCCTTTCTCCTTCCCGAGCTCTCTCTTTCTTTGGGATTCCTCTCTTCTCTCCCCCTCTCTTCGTGTGTGACAGCCAGGAAATCATTATCCGCTTCTTAGTCAACGATTTATATCTTTAGTTTCCTTAGTTTTTAGTTAGTTTTCGTGGCTTTCTCGCTCTTCCTTTCTCTCTTTCTTCCCGGGTGGCAGACGGGAAGAGTTCTTCGTGTTTCTTACATTTCCGGCGTGTTCTTCCCTGCCTCCCACCGTCTCTCTATTATCTATTGGTTTTTCCCACGTTCCTAACCTTTCATGCAGCTGTTGCGAAGGTCTGCAATTCCTCATTCCGTTCTCAACTTTCAACTTTCTCTCTCGCGCCGGCGTCCTCTCCCGCCGGCTAGCTTTCTCCTTTCGGAAAAGTTTTTCTCTTTCTCCCACTTTCTCTCTCTTATTTTGATTGCTTTCTCATTAGACATCCATATTTTTTCTGTTTTCAGTCATCCTTCGTCGTTTTTATCCACCAGAAATCGTGATTTTTCTCACTCCGGCGAGAAACTTCTCTCCGGCGCAAGTTCTTCTGTTTTCCAGTGAGTTTTCTCTTTTTCGGAATCATTTTGATAGGCTTCTGATTAAGCCGAGGCATCCACAGCAGCCAAGGAGCAGAAGACGACGATGGACAAAGTGAAGTGATGACCCAGCCCGACCATCAAAGATAAATAATCGGGGAGCCCTGCGGAGGAGAGGAGAACAAAATTGATAACTGAGTCCGGATCACCTTCTCCACTTCGCCTCCCTCGCTCTCCATCCTTCTCTACCTCTTTCCTTCTGGTTCTTCTTCTTGAATTTCCCTCTTAAGAAACTGCATTCGTGTGGATGCTCTTACCCGTGCTTGGAATTCGGGAAATTCTCAAAGACCACTCACTGTGAGGAGATTCCCCGAGAGTATATTCCTTCTTCTTGAGTTGATAAATTTCGTTCCATTTGTTGGTGCATATTTTCAAGAAGTTTGTGAAGGCTACAACTAAATCTTCCGGTTCTTCACATTTTAACTGTTGCATTCGGTTTTACATCATCTACCATTTGAGGACTCTATCACATTTTCCCTCTAAATATTCCATCCAATCTGTTCCTCACTCCTTTCCTTTAGTTTCAAACTATTTTCGTTCCATTTTCTTCTTTCGTTCGCCGGAAATATCGATTTTTCCGGCGATTTCTCTCTCACCAGTGAAAACTCGCCCGCCGGCGAGTTTCTCTCTCCTCCGGCCTTTTTCTTTTATATTCGGGCGATTGTTCTCTCCTCCTGCATCTTCTTTTCTTCCTAATCTTCCCCGTTTAATAGCTTTTCGCTTTTTCTGTTGATTTCTCCTCCTCTTTCGCCGGAAATCTCTCTCGTTTGAGGATTTTCTTTCTTTTATCCCTTCATCTGTCCCTCCCCTCTCTCTTCTCTCTCTCATATCACCGTCTCTCTGCTCTCTCCAATTACCTCTCTCCTCTCTGTTCTTTCTCTCTCTCCCTCCTCTCTACTTCTCTTGCAGAAAGGAGCATCTTCACGCAGGTGAATGAAATTAAAATGAAAAAAAATGATACACACCATCATTGACAAAACCCTCCCTTAAACCTCTACTGCTTCTCAAACCCTTTGGGGGAGTCCAGGCTCGCTTTCTTATATGGAGGATTACATTACAGAGACCCACATAGATTTGAGGGGGGGGGCTGGGAAGGAGGGCGAGGGAGCCACACGGCAGCCTAACCAGCAGGCCCCAGCCGCCGTCGCGGGTTCAGCTCCGGCTCCGGCGGGCAGAGGTGGACGGAGTTCATCAGCATCCTCCACAGGAGGCGAATGCCTCTGTTCATGCGGGCGGGGTTGATCGTCCCCTCGGCCCGCGGCTGGAAGTCGACGCGTGGGGACGTCGCCGGCGCCGCCTGAACACCAGCTCGGCGGCCAACGGTCTCGCCTGGCGATGAGCTGAGTACGGCGACGAAATCCGGCGAGCCTCCGCCGTGCAAGAGTTCCTGGGTGATTTCCTCAGTCGCCATCGGGCGAATCGGGGAGGTGTATCATCCCGGCGCCGCCACCGCCCAGATGGTCCCTGGACGAAGCGCCGCCACTGGCCACTCTGGTCCTCTCTCTCCCACGCTGAGAGCGTGACTCCAAAGCAAGAGGAAGCTCCTGATGGGAGAGGAGAAGATCCCTCTGGACTTTGAGCGGGAGAGCGAGCGAGCGAGCGAGAGAGAGAGAGAGAGAGAGAGAGAGGGAGGGAGAGAGGTAAAGCACGGGAACGGTAGAACGACCAAACCTAAGGTAAGTCGAATGCCACGTGCCCTGCCAGGAAATGTCCACGACAGAGTTTCCAAACTGTTTACGTCACATTCTCGCTCTTGTCGGGCTTATGATAGTGTAAGCGGCACCTCTCAGTGGCGAAGTAGAGAGAGAGAGAGAGAGAGAGAGAGAGAGAGAGAGAGAGAGAGAGAGAGAGAGAGAGATGCAACGTGGCACCCAAGGAATGGTCGTATAAGAGCCTCTCTCTCTCTCTCTCTCTCTCTCTCTCTCTCTCTCTCTCTACTCCCCAATCCTCTTGGAGCATTATCCCTTCATGTGTTTATGTTCTTTTCATAATAACTAAATGTATTTAGAGGCCAGTCAACCTGCATGGCAACCATTTTTTAATAGGTGCCAATATTAATTATATTCGGTGTACAAACGTTTAATAGTTATTACAATAAAATAGTATCATACACATTTTTGGCTATGCATATCCGATTCGTTTTTTGTTACTTTATTTAAATGCAGTTTCGAAAGTGTCACAACTCTTGGTCGAAATAGTTAGAGTAAAAACTATAGATTATTTTTTCCCCTACCAACTTGAAAGCACACATTTCTAAGATCTTTTTAAAAAATTATTTTAAATTAGTAAAGCCCAACACACCATTTTAAATTATTTTTAATACATGGTGTTTTCAAATTATTATTATGGAGGATTACACAAGCAACTAGTATGGCATTGTTCAAAAGTCTTGCATATCCAAAAGTGCTCCCTAAAACTCAAAACGAGGAAATGAAATACCCATATTTAGTCATTAGAATCTCTATGGAGTAAAATATAAACAAATCCAAAGACAATCTCTATGATTAGATAATTATGTAGAGGGCTATAATCGCATGCTTTAAAACTGATTTCTGTTTTAAGCCATTCACTCAAATCCAAGGGCAAAAGAAAGAAACATAGATTGATAGTGGTGGGAAAAAACTATATTTTTTAAATAATAAATAAATTCATTTAGCAACATATCAATTAGACGTTAAGTTCATGAATATTTAATTATTATTAAAATAATAAAAATAATATGGTACACATTTTTGGCCGTACCCACATCATTTTTCCTTACATTATTTAAATGCAATGTTGAAAATGGCATACACACTTGCCTGAAATATTTATACTAAAATGCAACTTATTTTAAAAAATTTCCTATCAACACAAAAATCATAATTTTCTAAGATATTTCCAAAACATATTTTAGATCAATGTTGGTGGACCCAATGTGATGAATAATGAATGGTTCGACTAGATAATTATAATAGTTGTAAAATTATAAGACCAAATAGGATGGCATTGTTCATGTGTGTTTGGTGTTCAAAAGTATTCCCTAAAAAACCAAAAAAGAGGAAAATAACCTATCTTCATCACATGCTAGCAAATAATATAAATAAAATACTAATTTTTTGTTATGAGGTTCTCTATGGAGTAAACTATAATCAAACTATAGTATATTTTATTATTTAGATATTGTGTAGAGGGCTATTATGTTATGGCTTAATATTGATTTATCTTTTAAAATTTTCATTGAAATCCCAAACCAAAGAAAATAAGGTAGATTATTAGGGTTTAGTTAATCTTTATTAATAGTGTACCCATATCCAATTAGTTTGTATGGGATGAGATACATAGCACAAGTTACATGGATAATTTTGATGATTGAACATCAGGTAGGAAATTAAAACAGCTTTCAATGCTTTTTTTTCAATATCAAATAAATAATATAAATTTTTTATTAATAGTAAATAATAAACAAGAGTAATAAAATAACCATATTTTATGGGTAATAAAATACCCATAAGATATAAGAAATGTTATTGTTAAGCTTGAAGAATTAACAAAAAATTAATATCCACTCAACCCATATGGGAGTAAGCATAAGGAGAAAAGGTATTAGAATAATAAGGGATATGTGGCTAAGGAGAGCATGATGATGTGAATACTTTGATTATTCTCTATTAGTGTTATTATTGAATCTATTTATAGTCATTCCATCCGCTCCCCCCTCTTCGTACCTCGTGCACCAAGGAAAGAACATGGTGAAAACTAGTTAGTCATTGGGTTTGGGTTTATTAGAGCCTAGGAAAAAACTTGCTTCCTAAGATTTTTCATGGTTTGACATTGGACTTAGGTTTCAAAGAAGATGGAACCAACGTATGCAAAGGTCCAGCCCTAGTAAGCAAGAGGCTTGACCTTATACTTTGGAATGTTGATAGCTGTATCAAGAGTGACAACTCTTCACAAAAACAGAACCAAAAGAGCAGCAGATGAAGGCATTTTCTAGGTATTACAAGAACAGATGTCCAAAGACTAGTTTAACTACCTTTCCACAAGATGGCTCAAAGAAGCATGAAGCTATGAAGGCTATAATTCTCTTATGCAAATATGCAACTATTACCCTTTCATCCCAATATATTTTTCCTCCCTCTCATTTTCCATTACATTGCTTTACAAGTTTGAGATTAGAGAGAAATAGTTCTCACGAATCTTGATTGCATGAATGAAGGATCAACAACCTCATTCACATAGTCCTCTTATCCAAAAAATTATAATCAACATGAAAAATTTTACCAAAATTTCTGACATCATAGTTGTTCATCAAGTCTTTGCCTAAGATCAAGTGGAATGAGGCACCATAGTTTGAAAATCTAAGATTATATCAAACTATGTACATCGAACATCATATTATCATGGTTCACTTTTGTCATAGAGCTCATAAAGTCACAATTACTACGCTTTTCTTGAATGATAACTAACTTCTCCTTACAATATCTTCTTATTTGCCTTGATTTTACATAATATCAACATCTATTATTTGAATTATTCAATTTGGTTCTTCTTGATTTTCTCTTGCCATGATGATGACTCCTTTGTTGTTTTTTTCTTCTTTGCATTCAGAATTTAATAAAAAGTCAACTATTGTAGTCTTTTAATTTAGAAGGCTAAATTCAATGTTACTAGCTAACACTAGACAAACTACTCCTAGTGCATGTCTATTTACTGACCCTAATCTTTTTGTAACATCTCGTATGACATCAAACTATGTAGCAATAAATGGAGCTTCCCACAATGCAGATAGTCATCTTTAGCGTCTTCTAGAGTCAAAAGCTCTTTAATATAAGTTGTCAATTTTGACATTTCCTTTCTCTCCACCAATTGCTCCAACTCTTTTTCTCAAACCAAGCTCACTACGAACAAATGCTCTCAAGCCTAGAATAACTTCAAATCAGATGATTTAATACAGTTATTGGGGATAGAAACATGAGGATACACTATTAGGGAGAGAGGGCGAGAGAGAGAGAGAGAGAGAGAGAGAGAGGACCGAATAGAACACTTCAGACTTTAATGGCTTGAAAACCTCCCACGCCTAAGTTTGCACACATCTTGTTCTTTCAAGAAAATCATCTCTTACCACCTAGAATGGAAATGCTCCATGCGGACACAATAACCATTAAAACCCTAAAATAATGATGATGACAATCCGTCCTCTTTACACAATACAAGGAAAAAATTTGCAAGGTAGAAAAGGCATATATGTCCCTGAAATCAAATTTTGTTCTGAGGGACGCTGGAACCCTTGAGACCCCTTGCCAAGGGGGTCCTCTCCTCCCGGGCCCTACCAACCTCCCAACCACTCAACAGAGTTGGATCCATGTGATCGCTGAAGAGCACATCAGAGCCCAGTAGGAGATCAGTATCCAAAACTTCCACAAGTCAACCCACAACTGCACGCTTGCTGTTCTGGATCGATATCCCCTAGTAATAAGAGTCAGCCGACGCCCAACTCCACGCCTAAGTCCTACGTCCCTATGACCAAGAGGGAGGGAGAGAGGGAGAGAGAGAGCGAGAGAGGAAGGGGGAGAGAGAGAGAGAGAGAGAGAGAGAGAGAGAGAGAGAGAGAGAGAGGACCATGCAACTGTTTCCAAAATCAGGTTTTGAAAGCGATTTCACCGAGCCCGTTCCAAGCTGGAGCTGTTCTTAGGTTCAATTCATGGCGTAGGGCTATTCGGTGTAGATCGTACGGGCTGGATCTTGCTAGTTGGAAAGACGCCCATCACCCAGTTCCTGTTCTCGCCAAAACATTCGTTTTAGACAACTTTTTGTGTTTCCTTGTATTAATACGAATTCATTTAGAGTCAACGCCCCGCAGACAGCTTCCGCATCGCTCTCTCTCTGAGAGTTCCGGGAACGATCGCTCGTTGTGCCCTCTGCTTATTATTAGCATTGCCGTGGAGAAGAATTGCGTCTGGAGGGAGCGTGAGGATGGTGATGCTGGCCTAGCGGCAACGACGGCAGCGGAAAGCCAGTATGAACGTGGGCGGTGTCGCCGGATCCCGCAGCAGCCACCGGCGGGTCACTGCAGTCGAAGTGGGTCCTGGCGCAGTCGCGATGCCTGCCGCTTCTATTGGCGGTGGAGGCAGTGCCAGAAACATGAGATGGGGGCGTGGGAGTAGGCCGACCAGCTTGGAGATAATTGTGGGAATGGTGATTAGAACCCCTCCTACTGATCTTTTCGTTGTTCTCCCCTGTAACCTCGCCGATTTTCCGCGCTTCTCCATTTCTTTTCTTGTTTGCTGCACTCGTTTTTATCCGAAAAAAGTTGCTGAAATCATACCTTCCTACCCACACCTACCCACATTCTTACGCCGCTCTCTCTCTCTCTCTCCGCGTTTCTTTTCAGGTCTCTCGGTTTTGGGCATCTTCTGCGTTGATCCCCGTTGCGTTTCTGTTGATCTGTATCATCCTCTACCTATTCAGCGGCAGTTACCCACAGGAGCAAGGATACGCCTCTATCTACGGCAGTAATCGTCTGCCTTCCATCACCATCTTTGCTGCCCCAAGGCTAATACCTTCCTCCTCTCGAGAGGGCGTTACGGCAACGGCTGGGGGCCGCCAGGAGTTGGCTGTGCGCTCATGGCTGGCTCTGTCTCCGGATATCTCGGTCGTCCTCTTTGGACATCACCCGTCTCTCGTTGCATTTGCTGGAACTCTTGGGCCGCGTGTTTCTGTTGAATCCGCCATCGATTTCACGTGAGGACCCCCGCAAAGCTCTTCCGCCCATTCTGCCCGTCTCATCTTAAATGGGGGCTTTTTATTTCAGTGCTACAGGATTAACCGGTGCTACTTTACTGTCGTAGAGACTAGATATCGACCTTCGTATCTGCAGATGTTTACAGTACTTGTGAAGAAAGATGATAATGCTTTTCCATTCGGATTGGTTACCAGTAGACAGAGATTGAACAGCCTAATGAAATATGAATCGCAGATCGCGCTGGCCTCTCCCTTTCCACTTGGTTCTGGGGTCTTCTCGATTGAATCTTGCAGAAAGGGTTATGAGCTTAGAGTCTGGAGTGATATTGAATGATTATCAAACCTGCTCTTGCGGAGCTATGCGTGCCTTCGAGATTTCCACGTTCGTTGACTTAATTTTACGCATTTTTATTTTTTTCATCCCATGACAGTGCAAGTCGTTCTTCTTTGGGGATGCTCACCTTCATCGAAGCTGCCTCTAAGCTGTCCTGTTTGAGTAACCATGAGCTTGCTGATTCCTTTCATTCGGAAAAAGAGAATCCAAAAACAAGATGGTATTCAGTATTTTGTGAGATTGGTTTTCTGAATCACCAAGGAAACCCTTGAGTTGGTAACATTGAGCAGTGAAAATAAAATCTCTGCGTTCATATGCATTTAGACTTCTTGAACGGAGTTATTGGTGCATAAAAACTGGCTGTGTAGAAAGAGCGCAAGAACATGATTTGGTGTCTGCGATTTCTAGTTCTGATGACCTTGTGGCCCTACGCAAAGATATTTCTCTTTATAGCTTCTTTTGTGCCTCTTTTATTCAACCTGCACGTTGAATGGCACTGATGAGTTTTCTGATCCGAGTTTATTTGTCTCTGATATCAAAAATAAAAAATATTTACTGCGCCGTGGATCACCCATATTAGCTTTCCACATCTATCATCATGCTGGGATTCTGTCTAAACTGCAAAAGAGACTGTGGGCCTTTTTAGTTATGTTAGTATTTTGATTTTGCTGTTTCTGTATATGTCTTGGAATTTTCACTCAAGCATGTGATTTGATATGGGTTGGAACTCGGATTTTATGTGTATTTTTTTAACTGTCGCGCTTACCTACCTTTGAAAACAATGATATTATCATACTTGAGCTCTTAATGAGTAGTTCTCTCTGTTCAGCCTGATATTATGGTTAATCATAGAGCTATCTGTGTACTTATTTTTTACACATTCGACACCCATTGGATGTCCCTATGTCCACTGTTCATTCTACTGTTCTGTTGTTACTTTCTTCATCATATTCATGGTGAAACAGATAGAAAGTTTCGTTTTCTAATTAGGTCAGGTTACACACTCGTGTGGTGATTTTTTTATTTCTGTATGAATAATCGGGAACGCTGAACGTTGGAATAATTGGATTTTTCTAGGTTCTTGGGCACCCCATTGTTTCATTCCATGGTTGCTAGAGCTCAGGCTTCACGTTCAGATATTTCTGTTCTCATTGATCCTGACACTATACTCTTACCTGACTTCATCACCACACTGCATAGTGTTCGCCAACTTGAGCAAGACTGGTTGCTCATTTCAATTCCACGGAGCGTCTCTACCTTATCATTTCACTCGAATGCCACCGGAAAGCAGTTTCTGACAGAGGACGGTGGGGGAGTAGAGTTTGAGGAGGTATGAAGGGAATCACTTGACAGCATAATACTTGAAATAGAAATTTTTTTTATGCGTTGCTGACGATGAGCTGCTCATTTTTTTTTTTCATTTTTTTCACCAGTTACGCAAGGTTTTTATCCGTAATTTGAATTCAAGCAGCTGCAGTGACAGAGCCCTTATTGCCTGGAACAAGGGGAACCTGTCTCTGCATTCTCTTGTTCTTCCACCCTTCATCTATGGAAAGGGATTGCATAATCAGTGGCTCATCCACGAGGTTTTAGCATCTGAACTCAGGCTTGTAATTGATGCCAGCGAGAGCATCTCAAGCTTCTACCCAGAAGCATCTGACCATGGCCAGCCATTGCGGCAGTCTGACAGGGAGGGTAGCAATGAGAGGCTATGGGAGAGCAGTGTCAACGCCAGGCTTGCGGCATCCTATGGATCGTTTGACTTCAGACCAAATAAATACTATAACCTTCTTAAACTTGTAGTATGTTTTGGGCTGCATATCTTTTATAATTCAACCGAGAACATTGCTTATTTCTCCCACCAGCGCCAAGGCCAAGGCCAAGGCCAAGGCCACTCATCGTTTCCAGAGGGACGCTCTTTGCAGTTGGATGCAGAGAAAAGATGGAAAAATTGCATAGGTTATAATAGCCCGTCACATAATAGATCGGACAAGTGCTCAGTCACTGAATGGTTGAGAGTCAACGTTACAGCACCTGCTCTAGTAGGGCTTCCCTTCTCGTTAGAATCACTTCTTCAGATGACTGCAGATGAGAATAAGACCGTTGTGCTTGCAGTGGCTGGATATAGTTACAGGGACATGCTTATGAGCTGGGTCTGTCGTTTACGGCGCCTGTCTGTCACCAATTTCCTCATTGGGGCTCTTGATTCTGACATTTACAACTTCTCTGTGTTGCAGGTACTACTGCTTCTGTTGAGCTCACAATCTTAAGCTTTGATATGTGCAGCTGCCTAAATATAGTGGAAAAAGAGGGCTATTCTAATAGTAAGTTCTTCCTGTATCTGCAGGGCCTGCCTGTCTTCAAGGATCCACTAGCTCCAGCTAACATTAGCCTCACCAACTGC
Source organism: Spirodela polyrhiza (assembly GCA_024713555.1). NCBI lineage: Eukaryota > Viridiplantae > Streptophyta > Magnoliopsida > Alismatales > Araceae > Spirodela > Spirodela polyrhiza. The sequence continues at coordinate 2,165,629 of CM046540.1, forward strand.
CACTTTGGCACTAAATGTTTTCAGAGGGTGTCCAAAGTGAAGTCACGGATAGTTCTACGGATATTACGGATGGGATACAACGTCCTACTAAGTGATGTTGATGTGTATTGGTTTCAAAATCCTTTGCCATTTCTTAAAAAATTTGACCCACCTGTCTTGCTAGCACAGTCAGATGAGTACAACAAGACAGGTAAATAATCATAATACGGTGCAGCCCATTTTTTTTTATTTAGAGAGAGTATCATTAATACGTTTCTCAATGCATGTAAAACTAAATCGTGATTTTTCATGTTAGTGTGTTCTATTCTTACCTCCTTGGTTCGATGATCTCCTCCATGGCGTTGTTATTTTCTTAATAACAATCAAAAGAATGATGGATATTTCTTGTTCTTCCAGTTCATTTTTTTCCAGCTGAAAAAAATGAACTGGCTGAAAAAATGTTCTGGCTAAAACTAAATCTCATGTTAGTGGCTGTGTTGCGCTGCAGTTTCCTTTTACTATTAGTTACTTGTGGTTCTTTGAAAAGACGATCAGCTAGTCTTAAAGCTCACATGTTTGCGATTTCTCTGAGAAGAAACTGAGATCACTGGAATTTTTTTTTTTTTTTTTAGTGAGCTTTTTGCCACCGCCACGAGGTTGTGAAAGGAAGAATTAAAAACTCATCATCTAGATCCTTGACCCTCACTCTGAAAACCTCGAAAATCCATTTTGGTAGACAATACTTGCATACAGAGATTTTGATTTTTACGTTGGTATCATGAAAAACGGGGATGATTGCTATAAATGATCACTGGAGAATGCCTCAATTTGCCTTTTTTCTTGCTCGTTTGATGCCCTATTCAGGATTCTTGTGTCTCTCTATTGATTTATTTGTATTGGAGGTTGTAAGTTTGGGCTCAAGTAGCTGATTCCATCAGTCGGTGTTCATCTCAATTTCTTCTTGATTTATTTGATTTTAAATGGTTTGAGGAAGCTACATAGATAACAATGACAACAACTAATTTCGCATAATCTGTTGCTCGTACTGCCTGCCATGGGATTTTCTTGAGAATAATCTACCCAAATGGAGAAACCATATATTACTAGTATCCAATCTCTGCCGATATATGATGAATGCAGTTCACTTTTTTCCACTGAACTCGTTTCCCCTTGCTGTCATTTATTCTATCCATCTCCCAACTTCTTATCTTCACGTTGACTTCTCTCATTTGATCCTTTTTTTTTTTCTCTCCGGGCTGTCATTTTTGGTCTCCCCCTCCTCCTCCTTCAAATTGTTCCGACGCCATTTCTCTCACGGTGATTTCCCACTCCAAGAACATCTCTTTTATTCTGGCATGCTGGGCACGTTCTCTACACCATGATTCTGAATGTATGTGCCCCTATACTACCATTTGTCCCAGTGATTTATGTTCATCATCATGATCTTGATCCTGCACAGCTGACGATTAAAGTCTCACATCTCACACGCAGACATCTTAATTAATCTGGGTCCGCAGAAAAAATCAAGGCTTTAACGGGTTTTGCTTGTAAAAATCGGTCTTGGTTTCTTATCATTGAAAAGACAAAAATGGAAAAAAATTCTATTTTTAGGACCTTTACAGCGTCCTGACCAGGCCTCTGCTGATCATATATATATATATATATATATGTGACGGATCTGCAGGGCCCATAAACTTGCCTCGCCGGCTGAACTCTGGCTTCTACTATGCTCGTGCCGACCGTCCCACCATCACCGCCATCGCGAAGGTGGTGAAGCATGCGTCCACCTCGAACATGTCCGAGCAACCCAGCTTCTATGACGTCCTCTGCGGGGAGCGCGGCGCCCACCGGACCAGCGACAGGCGCTGTGTGGAGCCCGAGACCAATCTGACGGTCATCTTCCTGGACCGCAGCCTCTTCCCCAACGGGGCCTTCCGGAGCTTGTGGGAGCAGCGGGACGTTCAGGGGGCCTGCAGGGCGCTGGGCTGCCTCATTCTCCACAACAACTGGATCAGCGGCAGGGACAAGAAGCTCAAGCGCCAGGTCCGGTCCGGGCTGTGGGCGTACGACGTGCACTCCAGGATGTGCCTGCAGGGTCCAAAAATGGCAAGCCCCTGGTGAGATAACCATACTCAGTCCCCCCCTTTGATGTATACAGAGGAGCCCTTTCTATATCTGTTCATGTTCTTGGTGGGGGGATGAACAGATTGAAGGGGAGACCAGAAACTAACGAAAAATAAAATGAAGGATGATTTTATAGCAAGGTGATTGATCTACACCATCTTACTTCTTCTGTGAAGAATCTTTTCCTCATGAAGTCATTATGGATTATTCACTCGTAGTAATTTTTTTTTGTATTTTAAAAAAAGGCTTCGTTGACCATTGAGAGGTTCACCAGACAACATTCGGTTCTTGTGTGGTGTAGCCGGCTCTTCAAATTCTTTTTTTTTTTTGACCCCAGAAAATTGGAGCTGTTATTTATTATACTTTTTCAGCTGAAAATCTGGGATTATATCCTTTTTATTGAAAAATTCAGGCCTTTTTTTGGAGAGAGAACCAATGCGTGTTATTTCCCAAAATTGTTTCCCTTTTTCAAGAGAGTTGTGACCGGAGTTGGGCCAGGCCCGGTATTGAGATTATTGGGCCCTAACCGGAGAAAGAGAGGAATCGGGCTGTGCTTAGGCCCACTTTGGGCCCACTTGTCGGGTAACTATTTATGGCAGTGGGCTGGGTAGGCCCTAAGCCCGGAGTGAAATACGGCCCGAAGCCCGGACCGAGCCCGGCCCGATGTGTGTAACCTACAGCCTACAGAGTTCCGCCCCCCTTGCCGTCCCGCGTTTCTCGCCTTTGCGGGGCCCGCGAGGTCGCCCTCCTTTCAATATCCGTGTCCACTTTTTCGTCGGGCCCGGCCCGAAGTTCTTGCCGCGACTGAACCAGTCCACGTAGAAACGACCCCGCTACGGTTCCTGAGGACGACTAGGACTGTGCTGCGTCATAATTGGGCAGAGTAGAGAGAGAGAGAGAGAGAGAGAGAGAGAGAGAGAGAGAGAGAGAGAGAGAGAGGGGAACTCGGTAGCTGGAGAATCTTCTGGATAGTGGAGGGGGAGGGAGGGGGAGGGAGGGGAAGGGCGAGGGGCCGAGTGGTGGCGCGGTGGAGAGGGGCGGGGGGCGATCATGCCGGAAAGGTAGAGGAGGAGGGAAGATGTTGATGAGCGTTGTAGGAGGAGGAGGAGGGAGCTTAAGAGGAGGGGGTGGCGGCGGAAGAGAGGAGGGCTTTGGGAGTGGGAAGGGCGGCGGGGGCGGCGTGGTGGAGGCGGAGCTGCGGTGGACGCTGGAGCTGGCGGAGCGGCTCGTCAATGCGTGCAGCGAAGCGGAGGCCTTCAAGGGGGAGTGCTCCGAGGTCGGGAAGCTCGCCGAGAGGCTCCTCCAGATGCTCCGCTCGACCCTCCGCCTCGTCACTTCCTCTTCCTCCCCTTCGTCCTCCTCGTCTTCTTCCTCATCCTCCGCCACAGCCGTGTCCTCCTCGTCCAGAGGCAGCGCCGGCGGGGCCGTCGCCGGCGGCTGCGGGCACCTCTACGACCGCCCCATCCGCCGCATCGCCGCGGAGACCGCCAAGGCCCTGGACCGCGCTCTCGCCCTCGTCCGCCGCTGCAAGCGGCGCCCCGGGATCCTCCGCCGCGTGGTCACCATCACCACCGGCGCCACGGACTTCCGCAAGTGCCTCGCCCTGCTCGAGGCCTCCTCCGGCGACGTGAAATGGCTGCTCTCCGTCTTCTCCGCCGCCGCCGGCTCCGGCGGCATCGTCCTCAGCATGCCCCCCATCGCCAGCACCGACCCCATCCTCTCCTGGGTCTGGAGCTACGTAGCCGTCGTGCAGATGGCCACCGGCAAGGACGCCACCGCCGTGGCGGACCGCGCGGAGGCCGCCGCGGCGCTGGCCAACCTTGCCCTCGACAACGAGCGGAACAAGAAGATCATCGTCGAGGAAGGCGGCGTGCCGCCGCTGCTCGCCCTCCTCAGAGACGGCGGCGCCACCGTGGAGGCGCAGATCGCGGCCGCCGCGGCGCTCTTCAACCTCGCCGACGCGCAGGAACGGGTCCTGGTGATCGTGGCGGAGATGGGCGTCCCCCTCATCGTCCAATCCCTCACCGATGCTCCCATGGCTCTGCAGATCGGCCTCTCCTCCCTCGTCGCCCGCATGGCCGCAGAAGACCCGGTCGCGCAGGAGGAGTTCGCCAGAGAGAACTGCGTGCGCCCACTGGTCACCCTGCTCTCCGCAGACGTGCCCCTCGACGACTACGGCAAGCCCTCAGACGGCGGCGCCGCCAGCATCCGCGCGGCGGCCGCCGCCGCCGTCCGCAGCTCCAGCTCGCACCAACAGAACCACCACCATCATCCCCGGCACTCCGAGAGCATCAAGCAGCCCTCCTTCTCGGCGAGGAAGGAGAGGGAGAACGAGAGCGCCGAGGTGAAGCTCCGCCTCAAGACCTCCTGCGCGGAGGCGCTCTGGAGGCTCTCCGCAGGGAGCGTCTCCAACAGCCGCAAGATCGCAGAGACGAAGGGGCTCCTCTGCCTGGCCAAGATCGTCGAGCGCGACAAGGGCGAGCTCCAGATCAACTGCCTGAGGGCCATCGCCGAGATCGCCGCGGTTGCAGAGTACGAGCCCGACCTCCGGCGGTCCGCGTTCAAGATGAACTCCCCCGCCGCGAAATCTGTGGTGGATCAGCTCCTCCGGGTCATCCAGGAGGTGAACAGCCACGCCCTGCAGGTCCTCGCCATCAGATCCGTCGGGTGCCTGGCGAGGAATTTCCCGGCAAGGGAGACCCGGGTCATCTCCACCCTCGTCCTGCAGCTCAGCCACTGGAACTCCGACGTCGCCGCAGAGGCCTCCGTGGCCCTGGGGAAGTTCGTCTGCCCCGACAACTTCCTCCACTCCGAGCACTCCAAGGCGATCATCGAGCTCGGCGGGGTGCCCCCGCTGCTCAGGATGCTGAGACTGAGCGAGCGGCCTCAGCTGAACGGACTGGTCCTGCTCTGCTACCTGGCTCTGCATGCGGGCGACAGCGAGGTCCTGGAGCGCGAGAAGGTCCTTCCAACCCTAATATCTGCGAGGAACAATGCTTCTGCCCAGCACCCGCTTCTCAGGGACCTGCTCCACGAGGCCATCCGCCACCTCGAGCTCTACCACGCCGGCTCCCACTCTCATCATGTCTGAATTCTGCTGCCATTGCCCTCCAATTTTTATTTTTATTTTTATTTTTCTCTCTCTCTTTTTGGGCAACTGAGGAGGAGGAGGTAAAAACATGGGCATCCATCCAACTGGGTTGGAGGCTGGTTACAAGGATTAGAGAGGCATTCTTCAGAAAAACCCACTGAAAGAGGAAATCGAAATCGGCGCTACTACTATGACAGCTTGGCAGATCACCCCAGGTAGCTGATCTCAATGAAATCCCCTTTTGAGGTTCGCATCCTTCTTTCTCTTGTTTGCTCACGGCTGCTCTTTCATCCCTAAGCTGCTCATTGTCCGGCCTTGCTTCTTCTTCTTCTTCTTCTTCTTCTTCTCTTTCTTTTTTTTTTTTTGTTTCGAAAAAGTCGGAGAATGTAGCAGCTTTCTTATAATAATTCCCAAGATTGCGCAACAAGCAGCTTGTTTTCTTGACAACTTCTGTTCAGAGTGGCAGCGCCGGACTTGGACGACTGGTTTCATTTTGAAACAAGTTTCCTGCGCTCTCTATTGCTGCCTTTAAAATATTTCTCAGACTCGGTCACTCCTCTCTCTTCTTGGGGTGTATTATTCTGCACAAGGCAAGGCTCCGAGAAAGTGGGGAGTTTTTTTTTGCTTGTGACAAATATACCAACCACAGCGCAGTCAACATTTTCCTAGGGGTATAATTTCATAAAACCCCAATTCTGAGGGTCCGTTCCTTCTTTGACTTTTGAAGTGCATTGACACCCACTAGTAGCGGTTTGACTTTCGGACCCATACAGTGTCTATGAATAGCACGCGAAAAAAAGACCTTGAAAGGATACAAATGGCGGCGCACCATCTGATCCGCCACCGTATCTGGTGAAGAAGAAGAGTTTCTGATTCTTATTGAAACGGAAGCGGCAAACGCGAAACCAATGCGCTCGATGTGCACCTGTCACAGCTTGGCGAGGAGACCGCCCGCCTGGATCGGTTTCGGGGAGCCGTTTTCCTTGAGGTCCGTCTCTGTGGTGCTGGGCGGCACGTCCACTGCCGGGGAGCAGTTGAAGAAACCGTGGGGCTGCGCGGCAGGCCAGAGAGATTAAGCGCATGACAAGAAAATATATATATATATATATATGCATATGTTTCTTATTGAAGAATTATAGAGCGAGAGAGAGAGAGAGAGATGACCACCGGGCAAGGATCAGATATCCAGGATTTGAGGAGATAAATAACTTTGTGGGTGTTTCTTAGGGTTTGGTGATTCATGGTTCCAAATCTGGTAGCGGTTTTTGTTTCGTCAAAGGGTAGGAGGATGTGGTCGGTGCAAATGCAAGCTATAATAATAATAATCATAGGAGGAGGCGCGCGAGTTACCATAAGCATGAAGCCAATGCGCTCAACGGGCATGACGGGCCAATCTTCCAGGCGGGGAATATGCGTCACTCCAAAGATGTACCTGAAATAGACAGATCGCAAAAGAGGAGAAGATCAGTGCCGGAGGAGCAAAATTCCTTAATCGGAATGCGGGTGGAGACATATTGGAGTTGAGTGTACAAATGTGGAGAAATAGCATAAAATGATTGACGTTTAAGGGAGCGTGTGGGGGATGAATGAACTTGCTCAACAGAAGAAACTAGAGAAAAAAATAGAATGAGGCAACGGTTGAGGCAGCTTTGCAGAGATATAGAATGGCACATAGTTCATTCAATCACTATCTTTAAAAGTATGGAAAGAGAGTAGAGCAGCATGTGAGTAAAAAAGCGCGTGCGAGTTTTAAGGAGTTTCAAGCACCAGGAACTTGGAGAGAAAACAGAATCGGACGGTGCTCATTTTGCTTGGCATCTATCTTAAGATGGACGAGGGGGGAGAGATAGCCACCACTGACCAGAGAACGACATCAGATTCCTCGAGAGGACGGTCCTGCTTGACCCACGTGGCCAGGCCCTCGTGCACGCGTGGATTCTGGTTAGGGAATTCTCCCCCAGGATACATCTCATCGCGCTTGTAGGGGGTGACCCAGAGATTGTGCTTCAGAAAGGCGGCCCTCCGCAGAAACTTGGCCTCGGGGCCGGCCAATGGCAAGCAATTCGACCCGGGCATCAGCTTGTATCCGGTGAGCTGGCCAGTTCGATTGACTGTTCTTGTGTTCCTTATCTGAAAGCAGATCACAAGGCGAGAACAATAAATGAGGGATTTTTTTTTTTATTTTTTATTTTTTTGAAAAAAAAATCCCGGCGGGCACACTAGTTTTTGAACAGGAGGGGAGGTGGGCCCTTACGATCCAGTGGCGAGCAGTGGAAGGGTTGCAGTCGCGCATCGCCTGCAGCTCAGATCTCAGAACCTTTTCTTCAGCGTAGAATGCGTTATTGTGAATATTGTTTTCCCCTGGATCTTCGACCCTAACATTCACCTCAACCACCTTAGAAGGAAGCGAGAAAGGAAACACAGAGATCACAGCAATCGATTAGGTTCTGAGGTCTTGCAGGCTAACAAGGTGGAGAGCGGAAGGAGCCGGCGGATGTGTCAGGACGTACCTGGTTAAAAGTCTCGGCAGGTTTGCAGTCGACGGACATGTCCATGCGAGCAACAAAAAAGTGCTGGTGGGCGGGGGCATACAGCCCTGGGGCGATAGTCGTACCGTACTTTCTGGACTCCCCCTGCTGCAGTGCTCCAAGGCTGAGGATTCCGGTGAGCTTGACTTCTGCTTCGATCTTGCCGTCCTGCGTCCACAAAGGACAATATCTTGCAGGCGCTTACTTAAAAGGAAAGAAATCGAACCGAGTAGCTGGGAGACAGTCAATGGATTTTAACTGTGACAGTGAGCGAAATTTTAAGGGAGCTAATGGATGGATGATACATGTCATAGATAGTGAATGGATTTTTTTTTTGTTCAAACATTATTGACGCGAGGTGCTAGAAGGCGTTTTCTTCATAATTGTTCAAGTACTAATGGTCTCTCTTATACAGGTTTTTCTGTAAGATTCTTCTCTCGGAGGGAGCCTTTCAAAAGTAAACGTTCGCGGGAAGAAAAACCACAAGAACTAGGAATGCGAAAAGAGCAAGATTAACAACCGTCCCAACTTACCTGATAAAAGTGCCAGAAGAACCCATATTCATAATTCGCCACAGTGCATATAAATGACACCGTTAGCCGCCTGGACCTTCGTACTTCAGCCAACCCAGTCCTCCAATCCTGATGCTTCCACAGAATTCCATCGTCCTCTTCGTGAAGACAGACACAGTTTTCGATGGTCTCAACACCTCCAGTGAAATTTGTAAAATGAGCGTCAAAGTACTTGATATATCCAAGACAGTCGCATCCCTGTAAGGAAGAATGGTATATTGATGACGTCATCCGTCACCGAAGACTAAACAGCAGCCCTCAGAAACAGTAGTAGTAAGTAACATACTGACCCTCTTAAGCGAATGCGCATTCTTCCCAAGCCCGTCTTCTCCGGCGTCAAATGCGTTCTTACGGTAATGTGGTTCATTAGGGTCACCATATGGTACCACCATCTCCACAAAACTCAGCCTGTGGGCTACAGGCCTCCGGCCCCGGTTGCCGTCAACGTATGCTACAGAGTAGATTATCAGACCCTCCCTAGGGGTAAAACCGATCCGGAAATTCCACTGTAACAGGTAAGATAATCAAGAACAATTTCAGAGAAAATCTAGGAAAAATAAAAAAAAAACTAGGGAAAAATGGATAAAGACAATTCATAATAAAAGGAATCAGTAAATGGACACAAAAGGACGAAGTCAGCCCCACTGGCAGAGTACCTTTTGCCATTCCACGAAGTTTCCATTTACGCGAAAACTCGGGCCCTCAGGCTGAATAATGTGCAGAGGTTTCACATCACTACGATCAACACCACCTCGTGTTTGTCCGCGTGTGTAATTCCTCAAGGGATCTGCAGGCGGTAAAGGAACCAATTTTCTATCCTCAAACTCGATTACAACCATATTCTGCATGTCTACGAGCACATGAATTCCCTCAACAGGACGCGCATAACCATTTTCCATTGGGCAGTCACTCTCAGTCCTACAAAAGATGAGTGGCTTAGCCAGTCTGCGACTAGGAGCATCGGCCTCGCTGTGATAACCAACACACCTGGCAAAGTAGAAGGCTTATCAATAGTAATCAGGCGAGTAATTAAACGAAATGCTAAGATATCGACACATATTCACGGAATAAAACTCATCTGATTACCAGGGATCAACCATTACAAGATCCATATCATCAATTCCTCTCTTTTTCATTGCCTCTATAAATGGAGGAAAATCCTTTACCACAGCTTCACATTCAGCGTACTCTGCTGCATCCTAGGAGAAGCATAAGAAGTGACAGTAAACTACAAAGGAAGACGGAATCCGGTGGAGGATAGGATAGGGAACCATCTATATGACAGAAAATATATGGTAAATAGTGGCGGGCTTCTTCCATCAGTGAATCACATAGATGTAAACCATCCACAAGAATAGTGTCAAAGTCAAGCGAGTTACGCAAAATATCAAAGAAGTTGATCACACAGACAAATGCATTGACTATACATATAGATATACGAAAGAACAGAAACATCAAAACTGATACAAGAACCCATTGTCTCTGCATTCATTTTTCATAAAAACTTTGGGGGCAAGAGTCATTTATTTTCTATTTTTAGGTCCAGTTTTATGCTAAGACCTGGCTGGCCAGTGGATAAGGGTTAAGCATGTAGAGGTGGAATCTTGGTCGAATGCCCCCGTCAAACAGATGCATGTCCTAGAGTTACTTTCTTAGATCTTAACATATAAGAGCATTACCGGGATGCCAAGATGACGAAGGAAAATTAACCAGTCAATGAGAACTTTTGTGGTTGAGGGAACTTGTGACCTGGGGACTAAGAAATGTAGACAATACTTAACTCATAAGAGAGATGAAGACCATGAAAAAAGCCTAAAAAGTCTTCTAGCCATTAATTCTGTCTACTCTTTTTCCTACCGCAATACTTTTCAGATATGATCAAAATTATGGTAAGAGCTGATTGAAGAGTACAAATGCCCATTTGTATTCTTAAATAGTGGCTTTTCATTTTCCCAAATGCATCTTTTAGTAAATAAGTCGACCTAGAGGTTAATATACCCATTTCATCGGACTTCTTCAGGGTTCCAATATCTAGGGAACATTTAGTCCACTGGGTATAAGAATTAGACCTATTTTACTCCTCTGGAGCTTGGTTAGATACGTCTCTTCAAAGGGAATGCCCGCTATCACTTTCTGGATTTTTTTCCAAATATCTGAGCAGTATTCTTCTTCCCTCTGTCCTTCATGATCTTCAGCTACAGCAATCCAAGGCGAAAATCCATGGCTCAGTTTCTCAATGGATAATATCTGATGCCTCAATGGAATGAGCTCATGGACTGCGGGTACATCCATCTACAAATATCTTAATCACAGATGTTCAGTCAACATCTTTCCAGGTAGACATTATTCCCCCATGAGAAAATGGTGTTAATTTCACATTTTAGTTAGTATTTATAATTTCGAAAGACTTCTCAAAGCATGTCAAAACACTAATCATCAGAATTAGTCCCAAGTTACAACAGCTAAAACCAGATAAAGATAGCGCCATCATTTCTCGTTAAGGCTATTCATAATAAGCACGAACACAAAAAGAACCTAAAGAAAGTGGCTTGCAGAGCACTAACCATAGGAGGTTGAACATCGGGAACAACCACTGATGAAACAACTTTGCCCCTGTGATGGCCACCTCTTGTTGTTGCATGAACTTCTGAAAGTTCAACTATCCAGACGCTAGTCTCATTTGATCGCTTGTTATAGACAACAAGCCTCGCCTGCCTTGGCGGAAGCTTGCTTGGAATTATAGGTCCCCCTTTCGTTTTGGACAAGAGAGACGGTTGAAAAGGAGGGAAAAAGTATGCATCAGCCAAAGCAACTACATGCTTATCTGGCTCCAACAAAACTACTTCAATAAAGCGCATGCTATCCCGAACCTGGAAAAGGGATAAAGTGAGTCCAGCATGTAGAATACATTAAAATGTAAAGTTAACTAGAGGATTAATCGTCCATAACCTCAGGAGTGGCACCAGCAGCCCTGACAGTTGCAACAGCAACGGCAATTTCAGCGGCAGATAATGGATCTAATGGGTGGCTACTTTGAGCTCTTGTCATCATCTGAATGGCTGCATTTGTAAGTAATAAATCAGACAGAGGAAATATATAAAGACCAAAAAATATTCTTAAAAGAGGACAAACCTGTGAAACTGAAACAGATTGAAGGTGGCTACCATCACATAAGGCAAACATATTATTTTACCTATGAGATTGCAAAAAAAGGAACCAATCTCAAAGGGACTTTTAACCTGGAAAATATTGAAGCATTATTCCACTTCAACCTAGATAAAGTCTATGCTGAATTGAGCTTCCATATTTAAATTACCAAACATCTCCCTTGCCAGGCATATAGACTTCCCTTCATATTTTGGTATTTAGCACATAAGTAGAAATTTTGCTGATTTGGGGTCAATCTATAGACAACACAGTTTTTTGCAAAAATCTAAAGCATATCCATTTTCCAACTGAAACTGTACCAAAAATTTCCATAAAGGACACTTCCCTCTAGGACATATCTACAAACAGGGGTATAGGACGAAAAGCGGGCAGGACAGTCAATTGAGAATAGCTTCTGCACCCTTTCCTCTGCTATGGATCACAGGCCATTAACTATACCTAAAAATATCCAAATAAACAGAATAATCCTCACAACCCCAATCCTCTAGAGAATTATCCCATTTTATTAAGCGAGGATGTTTGCCTTTTTTCGTTGGTCACATTCCTAAAACCCTTTCTGATTATCTCTATCCTTCTCACCATAGAATATTGAAAAAAGTACAACGAATTGTAACATGAGTCTTGGCAAATGAATCTGGAACAATAATACCTCAGATCCAATGGATTTTAATTCGTACTAAAACAGGACATCGTGTATTGAAGGTGAGAGCATAAATGTATATGTCCAAAGTCATTCCCCATGCAGCTCCCTTTTATCGTACTGAACTCGGGATCTGACTGTTTAGCAAGAAGGTTACAAACGTTAAAGGTTCTCCACTGATAACCATCATATGGGGCTCGATAAAAACAGTCATAACCAATCGTTTCCACTTTCGTTTCAAGGTGAAAATTGAGAGCCTCAATTCCTTTCCTCACCATCCACCAATAAGAAGCTACAAAGCAGTCTATTTTGAGTCTGTTATCCAGGAAGGCTTCCTAATAATTTAACACCAGTTGAGCCAACTTAAGCCCATTTTTCGTAGCTTTCTATTAACTATAACAAAAGAGTCTGACCACCACCTTCAAGAATATGAAATTAAGATTGGGTGTCATTAGCTTTTCGCATATTAGTCTACATCCCCTAATTATTCGTACTTAACATTTATTACATAAAAACACCTTATCGACAGCATGTCCTATCCCCCATGCATGATGTTTTTCTTCTATGATCTGACCTTTCTTCATACACCTGTTCATTTAACAATGTTAAGGCGATGAGATACGCATCATAAGGACAAGAATGCATAATCCCCATTGTGATTCAGCCTTCGTAAATGCATCTTTCTCTTCTCCGTCGGAGAAAACCATAATCTCTTCAGCTTCCACGAAGCTTCAATATCCATATCGTCATAACAATCAAGTTTCCCGGAGAATTTTTCTTTTCAGCCATATCATCGTAGAAGATCAGGATTAACAAGATGAAGATGAAAAAAGGACGACAAAAATTCATTATCCATCCGCCAACGAGTCACAGAAAACTAATGAGAGCAACACACAAAAGTGAAAAAACAGAGATAACAAGAGGAAAGTAGCACCCACGTGGTTCCCACATCATGTTACCTTTCGCGGGAGGCTTAGCAGGCGGTGGCTCCTGGAGATCTTCGACGGGGTCGATAATCGCCGTCACCGCCGACGACGCTGATCTTCCATTCTCCACGCTCCATTCCCGCCCGACACCGGCGATGTCCTTGTCCAGAGCGGCGGCCTTGACGACGGTGGCCGAGGGAGACGAGCAGCAGGGCGTGGACGTCGCTTTTTCCGCAGCTGTGGCCATTGCAGTGGGTTGGCAAGCTCACCAAATCCGCCGTAGTATCTGCTGTCGCTTCCACAATCTGACATACAGCAGATTGTCTCGATCTCGCCTCTGCAAACGAAGGACGCGGCCCCTCGCCCCTTCCTCCTCCCTCGCTCCCTCCCCCCCTTCCTCCCCGTCACCACCACCCTCCCACCTGGTTCCTCCCTCCCCCACCCCCCGCCCTCCTCTCTTCTTGCGACCACCTCCACCGGTGCACCCGCCAGCCTTATTTAAATAGAAACCAATCTGGCACTAACCGCATGGTTAATTACCGCGCTAATTACCTTATCATCTCCGCCTGAGGCGCTTCTGAGCCGTCCGATTCGAGATTTATGTGCCAGTAGCCCCCGATTCGCTGGGGCCCGCAGAAGGTACGAGAAGGACCGGATTCACGTGTTGTCCCTTCCTCGTAGAACCTTGACACGGCTCCCCGACAAGACGGGCTTTTTGCACTTGGCCCCAGAAAAGTTTCACTTCTTGGGTTCTGACCTCACATGGTGGTGTAATGTGCAATGAGTAGGGGAACGACTGATCCCCCATGAGAGAATCTTCCCAGTCTCATCAAGGATCCCACAAAAGTTCTTTTTATTTCTTTCACTTTGAGAAGTAGTAGCTTTCATTAGCTCTTTGAGAGGTAGCAAAATTCCAAGCCCTCTAGATCATCACCATCATCATGCCATTAAGGTCCCATGAGGATCTTTCAAGTCTCATCAAGGATCCCACAAAAGGTATCTTGTTTCTTTCATCTTGATAAGTGGTAGCTTTCATTAGCTCTTTTAAAATGGACTCAAAACAAGAATCCCTCTGAATTATCACCATCATCATGCCAATGAAAGTCCAACCCATATTAGGTAAAATCAATGGCATATCTCAGATCCCATCAATATTTATGATGATTTTATTTCGAATAAGTATAGTTTTCATCAACCCTCTTAAAATTTTCCTCCAAAGTTACATTCCTTCCTATAAAAATGGATAGTTATTAGACAATAAGATCACAAGAGGGTGATCGTACCTCTAAAGTCTTTCTTTTGACTGTGTAAGGATAAGATGGATATATTTTATGATGATTTTATTTTTCAAAAAATGATGTAAATGGCTCACTGAATATTAAATATCAAACCTAAGCCATCACAAGCACAATACAACCACCATGTTTTTAAGCACTTACAATTCACTTTTTCTAATTATGGTAAAAATAGCTTTGTCACTTGAATGATAGATGTGGGTCCATTCAAGGAGTTAATATAAACTCCATGTTGATCATAGTATGTATACATTCAAATCCTATTAAGTTCATTATGTAATTATATACTTTAGAAATTTATAATACTATTTTTTATCTTTTAAACCAAATTCAGCTCTTAACATGGGTCTACATGATTATTTGATTTGCCCAACATTCACGTGATAATGCTTGTACCATTCATTGGCTTCTTCCTTGATAGATGGTAGGTGACCTTCTTGCATAGCATGTCATTCTTTCTATCAACTAATCCTAGTGCATTTGTGAATTTTTATTCTTTATTGATTTCTTAATATACACAAGGAAAAAGTTTATTTACATTGCTTGATCTCGTTTGGTATATTCTACATAATATTTATTTTATTATATCATGATGTTCATAGATATTTCCAAGATCCTTAGTTTTCCAGGGTTTTCCACATTGAGGTAACAAGCACTTCCTAAGTAATATATTTCGTATTTTTTCCTATGATCTAATTTTTATGTGCTATTGGTGGATATCATGTCCTGCAACCTTGATATCTTGTCAAGAAGGATTCATCTCAAGGAATAATGTCATAATATGCCTCTTACTTAGGCAATCTTACTTAGGCAATCATAGAGAGGAATATCAATAGAAGAGGAAACATATACCTTTGCATGTATCATCTCAATTGATGCTTTCTAAGATACAAAATCAAATTATGTAAAGAAAAATACATGAAATGATTACAATTAATTCTTTAATTTTAGGATATGACATAATTACTAATTAATTGATAATCCCATGGAATAAAAATTAATCATGAGTAAGTGAGGTATTGCTTAGGTTTCCTTTCTCATAGAGCATGCACTCTTCTCCTTATGTTGTAATTTTATTAAAGTCTCCCTATGTGTCATTCTTCCCATTGAGACATTAGCATTGCTAAAATTTATTATTAAAAGAGTGCTTTGCCCCTGCAAAGGCATTCTATCACTTTACAATAAATTGCAAGGTGTGTTCATATTTATTGTTTTCATATATTTAATTTCACCTAATAAAGATGACGACAATCTCTATAATCATCAGCAAAATATTTGGCCTAACATCAGCAATAAAATACCATCAAATGTGGATGTGCTAGAACATTGAGGTTGGGACTATATGCGAGAGATAGTTCCCTTTGGTAATTCTCTAATGAATAAATCAACACTATCATGTCCAAGATAGAAAACACTATGAAGCTTTACTCATTCACTAACATCAGGGTAGCCAAGAATTAATCTAGTCCAACATCAGTTTGTCACCTCATAAAAAACTCAAGAGAACTAAACAAATTTTCTTATTCATTCAAAAAACATTTAATAAGCAAGTTTCATCATGATATACTATAAATCTCTTGGTTTGGATAAACATGTAGTTAAAAGGCTATTAGCCTGACCTCATAAATCCCATCCATAGCAAGTGTATCCAATAACTTCTACATCCTCTCCCAGTGAAACCAAGAACCAATAGTGAGTCATTAGTCCAACCCTTAACTTACACTATTGGTAGTCAACTTAGTAATGGTGAATGCAGTCAACTTAATGATGGTGAAGGTAGTCAACTTAATGATGGTGAATGTAGCCAACCTAATGATGGTGAAGGTAGTCAATTTAATAATAGTGACAGTAGCCAACATAATGATGGTGAAGGTGGTCAACTTAATTAGTTCACCTAGCAACGCCTGATGGCTAAGAGCATGCTAAGCTCTCTCCCCACCGATGTTGAATCACCATACCAAGACGATGATGAGCAATACTTGAAACAGCACGTAACAACACGAGGACCCTCGCGCATAATTTAGACAAGTTAGAGCTCCCCGCAAGAGCCCCATCTTTGCGGGGTCTTTCTCACAAAAACAGTTCCCTGGAGCATCTACTCGGCGGCCAGCTGCGCTTGCCCTCCTCCCCTTATTATAAGCAGGAGGGACGTCGGATCCACGGCGGAGCCAGCCGGACGGAACTATTCCCTGGTGTGGCGGGGCCCCCGCTCGCCGACGGCGAGGAAGAAGACGACGACAACGAGGTGGAGGGCTCGGTGTGCTCCAGCGGGTCACAAGTGGCCCGCCCGGCGACAAGGAGCGGCGTGGATCTGTACGTCTGCGCATCAGATAAGGGCGTCGGCGGCTGGGCTGCGCTGGGCTGGGCAGTTGCGCCGGGGTGATAAGGAGGGGCGACGACCGCGATAGCTCACCGGCGGGGAGCACCCGACGCAACGGGCCGGCGGAGGGCGTCCCCACCGGCGCCGTAGACGACGAAGGCGGCGGTGGGACTCGCCAGGGAACGATACGGCATCTGGCACGTCACGCTCCCCGCCTAACTCGCCCCGCCGGGGAGAGAGAGAGAGAGAGAGAGAGCAGGTCATGAGAGAGAAAGTGCCCGATCCCGGCCCATACGACAAAAAGTTCCATCCTTCTCGGCCCATTCTCTGAACCCAGTTAGACTCAGAGCACAAGCCGAGGTTCCCCGTCGGAGGTGAGGGGCGGCGGCGCCGCCGTGCTGCGCTCCTCCGAGGCCAAGCAAGGCCCAGAGATCGCCGCCCCTGCACCTCCCTGTTCAAGGCGGAGCCGGATTCCGGAAGAAGATCTGCGCACGCACGCCTTTATTCGCTTCTACCAAATTTTTGAGCTCAGCTATCATAACTGAGATAAGAATACAATAATCGCTTCAAACACCCAAGATCAACCCATTTTTCGCAGGCCAGTGAGCCATCAGGCTCCACAATTCACGGAAAATATATGTCAGAAAAGGCCAATCGACCCTGTAAAAGATTAGGAAAAAGGAAGAGAATCTTCAAAAAGGCTAATA
Source organism: Spirodela polyrhiza (assembly GCA_024713555.1). NCBI lineage: Eukaryota > Viridiplantae > Streptophyta > Magnoliopsida > Alismatales > Araceae > Spirodela > Spirodela polyrhiza. Next base: position 2,182,979 of record CM046540.1, read on the forward strand.
AATCTGGATACAGTATTAGCAATTGGGCCGTCAAAATTCTTATACATCATTATATGTTGTAGGGGGAAGAGGAAGTCTGAATGATCTCACAAAAAGGGGGGTCGAGTGCATTGCAGAAGTTCTAGATCCTCGGAAGGTGTTTCACAGAGACATCATCAAGATCAATCAAGAACCGATTGGGCATTTCACAAAGTCAGTGGCGCCTTGTGAAGACTGACGAAGAACATCAAGGACTGAATAGTCTTATAATTCTGACCGGATCAACATACCCCAATGAAGCATTGTTTTCCGACTATCATAACATCTTAACTTTTCATATCTGATGAATAATCCTGTACTAGGACGAAACTGAGGAGCCATTTCTCAAGATGGAGGAAGAATGGCGCCGCCGACTGGATGGCCATATTAATCAACAGAAGGGCCCAAGAACGATCAAGAAAGCAGTGCATAGACAGTAGCAAGATAGCAAAGAAGAGACAGGATGAAGGATTCTTATTCAGCCGTCACCATGATTTCATTAACTTATCGAATAGACAATACTGCAATGGGATAAAAAGAAGGGCGTTTTGAGGGTTCAAGAAGAGCACTAAGATCTGAATACACATATTAGTCCACGGCATGTCCTGTGATGATATGGGAAAGAAAAAACAAACATAAGGAACATGGCGAGGTCGATTCTTCGAATATCAGAAAATTTGAATGGTCACATGTAGTAAATAATCCTGTAATGGAAAAAAGAAGAAGAAGAAAAAGAAGAAGGGGGCATCTCCTGAAGATTGAAGAACAAGAAAACCCAAGATCAAAAAACAGCATTATTCGATAGCAGGGTCTCTTATGATTCAGCAAATGCTAAATAAACACTAGCAAGATGCATATAGCAGGAGGCATTCTTCTATAATGTTTCGTAATGTTCCTACACAACAACTAATCCTGTATTCGGTTAAAACAAACGGCAATTTCTCACGATTGAAGAACACCACGAACTGAGTAGTCGTATAAATTGACAGAATGATTTAGTATGATTCAGTAACCAATGGATAAAACCAGGAGGGTGACAAGATTAAAGTAGTATGAAGCAATCTTCTTGGCCATCAGAATTATTTAACTATCTTATCAAATAAATAATCATGTGATGGGATAATAACAAGGGGTATGATTCAGGATCGTGTCGCAGCATTACTGCACAGAACAGTCTATTATGATTCAGGAAATACTATACAAAACCTAGTAAAATGAATATGGCATGACGTATTCTTCTTCAATCTTCACAATTTCCTAATTTTCGTACGTAAAAAGTAATCCTGTAATTGGATAATAATGAGGGACAACTTCTAAAGAATGAAAAAGAAGGCCTAGTACCAAGCAGCAATATCAGTCAACAGCACCGTCTACCATGATTCAGGAAGGAATAGACAAACACTAGAAAAATGGCAAGATCGATATGGTACGAGGCACTCTTCTCAAACCATCAGAACTGTCCTATTGTTATTCTGAAATAATGGGATAAGGAGAAGGGACAATGACTCAAGATTTAAGACGAACACCTAGAACTGAGTGGCCATATCAGTCAACAGACGGTTCTATCATGATTCATGAAACGTTAAACAAACACTAGTAAGGTGAGAATTTTGACGTGCCATGAAGCCTTCATCTGCCCGCGTCCATCAGAAATATTTAATTGTCTAATCTAGTGGGCCAATTATCAATGATTATTTATATGTTCTCAAGCACCCGTGGAATGGACAGGCATTACTAACAGTGAGATGTTGACCAGCATGAACTTAGTCATTCTGCAAGAAAAGAAAAATGTGCAACTTTTGAAGATTGAAGGAGAATATATAGAGTCAAAAAGCAATCTAATCGACAAAAAGGTCTACCATGGTTCTGAAAAACAATGTATAAACACTAACAAGATGGGTGAGTTGATGTGGCACCATGCAATATGCGTTGCATGGGTGGGGATCAGAGCTTCCATGATTTCTTTCTAATCGGAGAGATGACACCGAAAGAATCGAGACAGACGAGAGAAGGGAACAACGGAATCATTCGATGATGGATTGAATGACTCCAGCACCGACGGTCTTGCCGCCCTCCCTGATGGCGAATCTCATCCCCTGCTCGCAGGCGACGGGCATGATGAGCTCCACCACCATCTTGATGCGGTCCCCGGGCATAACCATCTTCGACTCCTCGTTCTTGTCGTCCATGATTTTGGTCACCTTTCCCGTCACGTCGGTGGTCCGCATGTAGAACTGGGGGCGGTACCCGGCGAAGAAGGGCGAGTGCCTTCCGCCCTCCTCCTTCTTGAGTACGTATACGATCGCCTCGAACTTGGTGTGGGGGGTGATGGACCCGGGCTTGGCGAGGACCATACCTCTCTGAATGTCGATCTTCTGGATACCTCTGAGGAGGATGCCGACGTTGTCTCCGGCGAGGGCCTCGTCGAGAATCTTCTGAAACATCTCCACGCCGGTGACGGTGGTGTTGCGGGTCTCCCGCAGGCCCACGAGGTCGACGGTGTCGCCCACCTTCACCTTCCCCCTCTCCACCCTACCGGTGGCGACGGTGCCACGGCCGGTGATGGAGAAGACGTCCTCCACGGCGAGCAGGAAGGGGAGCTCCGTCTGCCGCTGTGGGATGGGGATGTAGTTGTCGACGGCGTCCATGAGGGCGAAGATTTTGTCGACCCACTTGTTCTCCCCTCGCTTGATGGCCGGGTTGGCGATGAGAGCCTGCAGGGCCTCAAGGGCGGAGCCGGCAACGATGGGGACGTCGTCGCCGGGGAACTCGTAGGAGGTGAGCAAGTCGCGGACTTCCAGCTCCACCAGATCCAGGAGTTCCTCGTCGTCCACCTGGTCCTCCTTGTTGAGGAAGACGACCACGTTGGGGACGCCCACCTGCTTCGCCAGCAGGATGTGCTCCTTGGTCTGCGGCATCGGCCCGTCGGCGCCGGAGACGACGAGGATGGCGCCGTCCATCTGGGCGGCGCCGGTGATCATGTTCTTGACGTAGTCGGCGTGCCCAGGGCAGTCCACATGGGCATAGTGCCGGGTCTCCGTCTCGTACTCGACGGTGGCGGTGTTGATGGTGATGCCGCGGGCGCGTTCCTCGGGGGCGGCGTCGATCTCGTCGTACTTCTTCGGAGCGCTGCCGCCGACGGAGGCCAGCGCCATCGTCAGCGCCGCCGTGAGGGTCGTCTTCCCGTGGTCGACGTGCCCGATGGTGCCGATATTAACGTGGGGCTTCTTCCTCTCGAACTTCCCCCTCGCCGCCCTCACCACCGTCAATCCCCTCCGGCGGTGGATGCTCGGCGGGGAGAGCAAGCTCTTCTCTCCACTGGCGGCCGCATTCGACAGAGGAGAGGGGGACAGGGAAGAGGACGAGGAAAGCAGAGAGCAATGGCGAGCCTTCAGTGGCCTCACTGCGACAGCTCCCGCCGCCGCAGATCTATGGCTGGGGGAGCTCGTCGACGAGGGACAAGCCGGGAAGAGTGGCTTGGAGGCCGCTGAGGCGGAAATCGCCATGGCTTCCCCTGCTGCGGCGGCGGCGGCGGCGGCGGCGGCGACGGCGGAAGCCTAGACAGAGAGCGAGAGAGACAAGAATTGGGGGAGGAGATAGGACGGTTAAGATGTTCTCCGATCTTCTTATCCTACTCGTGAGAACGAAAGCCGGCCTCCCAATTTTTCTGATTTATTTATTCATCCCCCTTTTTAAAACCCATTTAAAAAATACGCATAATTTCCGTTACGAGGTCTCTCGTGCCGCCACGTGACCACCCGCGACGTGGCACCGTCACGTGTGGCCGAGGCGGGCCCGAAAGGATTAGAGATCTGCGAAGGCAGACGAACAAGATGAGTCCACGTCGCCCCTCCCGGCGTGTGGTCGCCGTTCGGATTCACTCTGTGGTGGTCGAAGGTTCTGGAATACTAGAATATGCCCGACAGCTCCGGGCCTCATGATAAATCTCGGGCCGGGCCGGGCCGTGAATCTCAGCTTCGGGCCGGCGTTTATAAAGCCCGAACTGAATCTAGTCAGCAACGGCCACGTGCCTTGCTTGGGGCATGGCATGAGGGGAACAATCCATCCATAATCTCACCTTTTTCTTCGTCTAAATTAGATTTTTAGGCCTTCAATACATTTTATTTGTATTTTCACTCCCCATCGGTCTAATTTTTTTTCGAACGTATGCGCAATTACCATATTATCCTTCTGCTCCTCTCTCTCTCTCTCTCTCTGTGTTTCCCTTCGTGGTCATCTTCTTCATCTTCTTCTGCTTGGTGAACAGGAAAATGGTAAGAATCGATGGAACGGCTGATGAGGATGCAATGGGGATGCATTTGCCCTTCAAGCAGGCAAGCAGCGGGCTTCTCTGGAGAAGATGTACACAGGACGAGAGGCGGCGGCGGCGGCGGTGGCCGAGCCACCACCCCTTCAAGCTCAGGAAGATGATTTACAGAAGCAGGACACCAGCACACCACAGAGGATCATGATTCCTCTCCCTCTCTCTCTCTCTCTCTCTCTCTCTCTCTCTATCTCTCTCTATCATCCATGTCTCTCAGAGATGGATGAATCTCTGAGCCTTCCGAGCTTCTTCTCGGGGGAAGAGGGGCTGAGGATTGGCTAGGAATGAGGGCGAAGATTCGGCTCCACCTCGTCACGGATCGCGCATCCTCGGAGATTCAAGCCACGGAGGCCCAGCGTTATGGCGCGGAGCTCTGCAGGGAGTTCTTTCAGCACGTCCTCCACGGCCCGCTTGTGCTTCTTCTTCAGCTCCTCCATCTCCTTCTCCTGCTCGAGCAGCAGATCTTCCAGCCTCCCCCTGAGAACCTTCACGTTCTCTGGTTCGTCCTTCGATGGACGTGCGGCATCTCCTTCACCGGCATTGTTCAGAGGACCGCCGCCGTTTGCGAGGCGGGGAGAGACCTCCTCGCTGTTGGTGGAGCCGGAAGGGGAAGAAGACTCCCGCCGATCGGTGATCTCCTGCAGATTCATCTCGAAGGACTCCGATCGGCTCTGCCTGCCATGGGCGTCGCCGCCGTGGCCTCTCGGAGAGTCCGACCAGTACTTCCGGCCGGAGGGGAGCCGCTCCAGGACGAGAGGCCCTGGGTGGTGGTCGGCCTCGGGCGCCGGCGGCGGCAGCTCCGCCACTCCGTCGTCGTTACCGGCGTCGGAGTCGTCGAGCGGGGCCGGGGAATTGCTGCAGCCCTCGCCGTCGACCTCCCCCGGCACCCACTCCGGCACATGGGACTGAATCTCGGCGTCGATCATGGCGGCGATGGCGGTGACATCCTGGTGCGTCAGGTCCAGCTCCGCCACCATCTCGCTGGCTACGCTGATCGATGTGTCGGCCTCGATGTCGAAGGGGAAGTGGATGTTCCTCGGATGGCCTGCCAGAAGAGAGAGAAAACCGTCATCGCCATTGAAGAACCAGGGCCGATCCGGCGGAGAAGAGGCACGAACCAGTGGAGTCGCTGATGCGGAGCTTGAGGAAGATGGTGTTGATGTCCTTCCTCTGGCCTTGGACCATGAAATCCCGAACGGCGTTTCCCGTCTCCCGGCCATGGTCATCTGCGGAGGAACCTCTCGAGTTCCTTCAGAACATCCAGCGAGCAAGAAGAAGAAGGAGCGATCCAGTTAGGGTCTGATCTGTACCAGCGAGATGGGAGTCGAGCTCCGACTGCCCCGCCGTCCTCTGATCTTCCCCATCGGATCGAAGGAAAGGGTCCCTGAGGAGTTCTCCGGCGGGCAGTCTCTCTGATGCGCTGGCGATGCACTTCTCTATGAACCTCCTCACCTCAGGATCCTCCACCTTCCCCAGCGATGCCGGCTTGATTCCCTGAAAGAATCAGAAGGAAGATGAGATCAAGAAGAGCCTCTTCCCCCGGGCTGCAACTCCAAAACCCTAATGCTGCAATCCCTTTCCGCAGATCTGAAGCAGAGACCGTCGACGATCGGTTCGAAAGTCTGCGGCAGAAAAGACCTGGAGATCTGTTCTTGGGCTGTGAACAACCAGAGGAGAGCACTATCGAAGATAACCCTAGCATGATTTCTACTCAGAACTCTGGTTGGGATGAAATAGACTGAGATTTCGCAACAAATGCGGTAATCTTGTTGACATTCGCTGATCCGTAGGGTTCAGGAAGCAATCTGATGATCATCTTTTGAAGGTTTTCAGCGATGGATCTTCATATCCCCGCTAAGCATGCCATTGCGATTCCTCAATCGATTCACATTAAATACAGAGCAAGGTGGAAACTTTGAGTAAGAAATGGATCAAAGTGTACAAATTAAAGTTCTAGTCAGTAGATATCTGAAAAAGGCTCGACACGACAGCCAAATTCCCAGATCTGGGAAGTCAAAGGATGTGGGTTCATCAAGCCATAGCTAATGGACGGATAGCAGACACCAGAAAGAAAATTATCCATCAGATTCTGGCACGAAGAACATCGACGATGGCGGATGTATGAAGGACCCCATCCTTAATCTGTGCCCAAATGTATGCCCTAATTGACCATGGGAGAGGAGCCATACAGCCACAGCAATTGATGGCAAGGAGAAAGCTCAAGTTCTGAGATGGAGTTTCAGGGGATGACGAGCTAGTGAGCAGAACCAGGCCAACAATGGAGGAAGACTCGAACTGAACTTACAGCAGTCACTTTCTTATATATCTGAGCTGCATTGGTGCATTCCATGTAGGGGTACTCGAGCGTCACCAGCTCCAGCAAGCACATGCCGAAGGCGTAGATATCCACGAGCTCGTCGTAGTCTTCCTCGTAAAGCTCTGGCGCCATGAACTCTGGCGTGCCTGCAAATTCATGGCTAGAAGGCTAAGATCCGCTGGTGGCTTCCGTCTTTATGGACTGAGCTTGAGGAGCGTACGCACCAATCACGCTGTGAGCTGAGTGGGCATGGCGGAGGATGGCGGCCAACCCTAGGTCGCCGATTTTCACCTCGCCCTGGTTGCCATTGACGAAGATGTTGTCGCACTTGAGGTCTCTGTGGATGACCGGCGGATCATGGCTGTGGAGGTAGTGAAGGCCGCACAGGATCTGCCTCGACCACTTCTTCAGCGCCCTCAGGTCAACGTGCTTGTGTTTCTTCCGGTACCTGGAAGAAAGATTCAGAATCCCAATGCCGAGCGATTCGGCGTCAAACGGATCACCGAGATGATACAGATTTCTGCAGAAAACAGAGATGAAATCGGAGAGAACAGAGGAGGAAGAAGGGGGCGTGGCGTGTTACTGGCGCAGGGTGCCGGAGGTGAAGATCTCCGTGATGAAATTGATGTTCCCTCGCTTGGTGTCGATCCAGGAGTTGTAGAACTTGATGATGTTCTTGTGTTTGAGCGTCTTGAGCAGGTGGACCTCGGAATAGAGGCGCTCCATGTCTTCTGAGTTGTGGAGGAGATCGGAGACTTTCACCTGGTTCCAAGCAACTTCTATGCCTTCCAATTCATCAAATCCCCTGTATCTGAGACAGTCCAGATTCCGTCAAGGGATCCAAAACCATGGCTGAACACCAGTGGAAGAAAAATAAACGACGAGGACAATGGATCGAAGCGAAATCGACTTCGTCGCATCATTCATCAGCAATTCACAGCCTACAAGGATACACCGTCTTGAAAGCGCCCTTGCCGAGGACCTCGCGGTACTGCAGGGAAAAACAGCGGCAACATGAGGAAAAAAAATTCGACAAGATCAAGGAGGGGAGGCCTCCTCGAACCGCGCGCTCAGAGGAACGAACGATTCCGCAAATGTAAACGATCAGATCGATCGCCGCTCCAGATGAGAAAGCAGGCGATCAAAAATCTCGGAGAAAATCCACGCGACAGCGATTCGAACGCGGACAGATGCGCCCGCCCCGCGCAGGAGCACGGCAGTCGCAGAGGTGGATGCTCGGAGACAGACCCGCCCGTAGCGCCCCGTTGGGTCAACCTCCACGAACTCGGCGTCGGAATCGTTCAGCTCCGGATCCGGCGGAGCCTTCCCCCCCATTCTTCCTCTCCTCCAATCAGCTCCTGCACCGGAATCAACAGCCAGAGGTCGCAGAGGGGGGACACCCCGCCGGCGAGATCAGGCAGGAACGGGGAAGAAGCGGAGGGAATGGGGCGGTGGGGCTTCGATGCCGAGAAGACAGTTCGGTAAGCTCACCAGGGACGGAGGCGGCCGCTGAAGGGGAGGAGACCGTGGACGGGGAAAACGGCTCCAGGTGGGCCCCATGCCCAGCCCAGGCTGAAGGACAAAAACTTGAACCATTTTCCTTCTCCGGTTAGTAAGCATTATTTTAATGGAATAAATAATATCTTAATGGAGAAAAGCTCGTGTTTTTTTTAAAAAAATTATTTTAAGCTCGCCAAATCGAGGCATGGCCCGAGATGAAGAACATCTTGTCCTCAAATGGAACGTGGATAGGGTTGGGCGACTTTTTGATATTTTCCATACTAATTACAAAATATTCAAGATATATGGTTTTTCTTAAAATATTTCCAATAATAGGCTCCAATTTGATTTATCATATGCATCAAAGCCTTGAAAATATCCCATTTATAAATAAATAATTACTCAATTTTCTATCATAATGTGTAGCAAAGACCTAGATCTACAACCTTGGAAATTATTGTATGGTCCTTATTAGTGAAGAAAAGATGGAGAAAGTTCTTAGGCATTGGAAATGAGACCACCAAGCTACTAAAAAATCTTTGCTTTATTCTTACCCTAATTGTATTTGGTTGCCTGCCCTATTCCAAGACTGGGATTTTCTCCTTTTAAAGGAATTCGGTACCCAAAAAAAAGGAAAAAACCCTAAAAATATCCTCTCTTGGTTCAAAAGATGTTTAAGTCAGTTTCATGAGGCTTTGCCGCGTTCTATAGAAAAACTCCCCACAAATGCACGCTCAATGGATATTTATGTCCTTGTTGCTTGATGTTCATCTTGATGTTAATGATATTTTAATTAATGATTTATTATAAAATTTAAGGGATAATTCTATGGAGGAGATGAATATTTTCTCTCCTTCAATGATTTCCACGCAACAAAAAAAAATTGCCTCCCATTTCTTTCCTTCTTCGTGGAAGTGTATCAGACGTCAAATGATATGTGATGTGAGCAGAAAGCTTGATCTCGAAACGGGCAAGTCAACTCCCCAGTGGAAGAACAAAATTCTTCAAGATTTTGTAAATAATATATTTTTAAAAAAATCTCTGAACCATGTAGGGTGAAGGTCCCATCTTCTTTTAGTCGCAGGAACCGTTCATTTCAGTCTCCTCTCAAACCTCGCTCTCCAACAGAGAGAAACTGCTCTCTCTCTCTCTCTCTCTCTCTCTCTCTCTCTCTCTGTCTATCAATCCATCTATCGATCTCTCTCTCTCTCTCTCTCTTTCTCACTCTCTCTATCTCTCTCTATCTATCTATTTATCAAAGAGTCTTCTATAACACGGAACGCATCCGAATCCCTCCGCTTTACAGCCTCGACGTTAACTCAGAAAAGAAGACCCACGACTGCCTCCCCACTCAGCACCTTTGCTCCATCATCTCTCTCTGTCTCTGTCTCTGTCTCTCTCTCTCGCTTTCTCTCTCTTGCTCTCTTCTCCGGGGAACGAGAAGAACGGAGTCCGGCTCAGAAAAGGAGAACCCCGTTGCCCATAGGGACGGCCACCGCCGCCCCTTCCCAGGTTTTTATATGAAGCACCTCCACCGCACCCGTCTCCCTCAGCCGTAGCTAGCCGCAGGAGATGATGGAAGAAGGGCGGTGGAGAAGCCTGCTGCTCGTGGCATGGGCCATCGCAGGTTTCCTTCTTCTGTTCTCGCCGGAGGCCGGCGCCGCCGCCGACCTCCCCGACTCTGGATCGCTGTGCGCGGCCAAGTGCGGTACGTGCCCCGTCGTCTGTTCCTCAACGCCGCCGCCTCCTCCGCCTGATGGCATACGCGAGCTGCCGCCTCCGCCGCCGCCGCCGCCGAAAAAAGGCCAACCAAAGTCGTCGTCTCCACCGCCGCCGCCGGCTCCGGCCGGGGAGCAACGAGGGGGCCAGAACTACCCGTACTATTACTTCTACACGTCCTCGGGGGAGCTGCAAGCGCGCCGATCGTCTGCCGTCATCGAGTGCCTGCTGCTTCTGGTGTTTTCTGTCATGGTGGCGCCTCTCTGCTAAGGTGTGGGAATCACAGACGGACGAGGGGAGGCTCACCTGATCATCAAGTGTGTTGTTGTTGTTGTTCACCTTCATCTCCTCAGTTGCCGTATATGCCTGAAATAATTGGAGATAGCTTACTCTTTTTTTTTTTTTCAATTCGTACTTCCTGTGTATCAAATATATTAAAATCACTGGTGTGGACATAATCTTTATGTGATTCATGGTTAACCTCTAACATTTTGTTTCTGATTTTAGTCTTATGCTGCTCTTGATGCTCCAACAAGTATGATAAATATTTTCCACTGTTTCTTTAGTGTAGAAATCAAGAACACCATTGTTTCACGAGAATTTTTAGGATTCCAAATTTTCTTGGCACTTCGATGAGAGTTGCTTTGTGTTTACCAACGGTAAGAAAATGAGATTATATAAAAAAAAATAATATTTTAAAATTGGATGGGTAAATCAATAATAATATAATAATTTAAACGTATTGATCGCTAACTATAATTAACCTGACTGTTTTGTAAATTAAGTTAAGGTTCCCAATTATTTGATCTACCCTTTGAATCACCTTCATAAACTACTGTTCAAAAGACCTAGTTTTCATCACCTTATTAAAGCAATTATCTTATATAGGAAACCTTGCCACACAAACCCTTTTGGTAAGTTGTTCCTTCTATATTTTTTCTTCCAAGGTGTGAATCTTCTACATCATCATGGCTTGACCTAGTTGCTTCTGAATTTCTGCATTTTATGATAGTATGAATGTTCTAGGAGCTGTACATCATGTGACAAAATTCCTATGATTCTCTTTTTTAGGGCAAAGATGAATTTTCAATTATTAAATGGAAAGAATAGAGAATACATTTTGGGTGCAATAAAGGAAAAAAACCTAAAAAGTTATTAATTATGAATAACTATATTAGAAATTTTCTTCAAAGTTATCTTGATAACAAAATAATCCTTATATGTTGGTGCTAAAAGTAATTATGTAATAAAAAATGAAAAAATAGAAAGCATAATCTAAGGCTATCCATTTAAGAAGGAAAACATGTTAGGAATAAAAAAAATGAGGAAGGTGATCTTAATGAATCTTAATAGATAACCATAGCTTGGAATTCAGTCTTGGTTTTTTGTGTTATAAACATATAAATAAGTCAGGTTCATGTTAGAAATAAGACTGAGTGAGATGCATTTGTTTTAAGAAGCCTTTGAAACCAGGGAGTTGGGTTTACATGATTGCAAAAGATCTACACCACACTCACCATTGACAAAGGGGTTTGGATGACCTTGGCTATCAGGAAGACCCATTTTTTTGTGTAAACTATTTCCAATATTCAAGTTTAGAAATAATTCGGTAGCTTTGTTCACTAAGCCAACTCTACCAATTCTCAATTTGTACATCAACTACAGATAAGTCTATTTCAGAAATCACCTTAACATCTTTCAAGAGTGTGTTTAAACTTTGAAGGCATCTAAGTAATTTACCTTGTGAATATAAATGACCTGCCACTACTTGTGCATTTAAAATGAGAGATATGGGTACTTGATTCAACTCGGATCAATTTATAATTTTATGTTAGAAATATATTCTCTTTATTCATGGAAAAATAAAAAAATAGCAATACAAAGAATGGTCCATATAATTTTTGGAACAAATAAAAAGTATTTTCCTTTATAGTTAGACTTGGAGGACATTTGCAGCCCATGCTTTGTTTGTTACATTATACAAGTCATTATCTAATTTTTGTAATATTAGCATACCTAGTTTTTACTATTGAGTCACAATTGCCTTTTACTAGTATCAATATTAATCTGCTCATTCAAATTAAACACACCATGTGCTTGTATTGAAAGCAGCATTAACATTCCTCAAGAAATGTTTAAGAATAAACATTTGTTATACTTTTGCATACTATGTGCCTACATTTCTATATGCATGATAAGCTTTTCACAACATCTTTGTGCCTTGTCACACCTAAAGGAGATGTTGGATATATTGTAAGTGAATTGGAATGGAAGAAGATCTGATTAATAGTCTCATAAGAAGAGTTATAAATGATCAGCATGTTCAAAAGGGATAAATGGAGTAATTAGTCACATTTATATTGTGGGCCTCTATATAATTTACTGAATCTGGCCTAATATAGTAAAATAGATGTGGAAAATAAGTTTTTTAGTTGCCAAATGTAAACAAAGGGTTGTCAAATGAGGACTAGGTTTATTACAACTCTTGTGAAAACTTATTTGAATATTAAAAAAAATTGAATGTCATTGAAGGAAGACAAGTAGCTGGCCCACTTGAGCCATGATCTAGAATGGCCCATCGTACTATGGTATGAGGGCATTGTGGTGCTTCTATAACTGGAGGCTCTTGTGTGATGAGTAGATGTGTAGGAGAACCTAGTCGCCCACTTGGTATCCAATGTGAGTAAGTTATTCAACATCATTTGAAGAGATGGCATGAAATAACTAATTTGAGCAGATAAAATAGATTTATTGATTAGGACATTATATTCAAAAGTAATTTAAGACTTCTTAAATAAGTCCAACATTGATACAAAAACCTTATTAATCATTGTCCTCAATATGGTGAAAAGATTCAATATGGTATGTTTAATTCTATTAGATGCAATTGACATAATAAAATAAAAATAAATGAGGCAGTTTTGTATCTTGTACGTACGAAACATTAACTCTACATTTTCCAAGAAAAGATGCAATTCCTAATAACATCTATATATGTTGATGGGACAGATTAAGTGTGGTTCAACTAAAATCAAACCCACCCCTGATTGCCTTTAATAATTTACTAGAAATTGGAGAATACCAAGTTGCCATATTATATACATAATATTCTCTCCAGGGGATCACTTTAGTAAAATCGTAAAAATTTAGAAACTACTGATCCTCTGGAGATTTGTTCAGTCTCCTCGCCCATCCCTCTCTCTCTCTCTCTCTCTCTATGTTCTCAAGAGAACTCTCACGGGCCTCCCCCGGATCTCTCTAAATCTATGTATATATATATATATAAATCTGTTGTTTGTTTATACGGCACATAAAATTTAGCGTCGCGGTCTTCCCTTCCTGCGGCTGACGGTCACGTTTGCCGTCTACGGCACGTCTTCCACCGTCTGCGCTCCACGGAAGTCATTGCGGCGAGCCGCGGACGGCTCTGCCCGCACGCCACCTGCCCCCGCCGCCGCCGGCGATGCCCCCACGGCTGCTCTTCGCTTCCGTGATCTGAGTGAAGACCAACCCGAGAAGAGACCCACCCACTCCACCCTTCCTGGTCCGAAGCACGGACTTTCCGGGGCATCTCGTTGGTCAAACAGGTGGAGTTCTTCTCTTCTCAGAACGGGAGGTCTCTCCGCTTCTAAGCTCTGCATGATACCTCTCAAGATCCAGACTTCAATGGTTCTTAGCATCGCTACTTTTATTTTTCAGATGAATAAATGTTAGATATCAACTTCCATGTTTTAAAAAAGAACGTTGACATTTGACGTTGACTTAGCCCATCTGATTTCTTACCCAAAATGGTTCTACTGTGTTGTGGTTCATCTACATTTTGGGCATTATTTTACCTGGCCATTAATTATAATCCAAGTAAATAATTAGTTGGGTAAAAATTTCTCATCAAGACAGAAAAAAAAATGCAGCTGTCTTCATACGTCACAAATCTTTGTAGACTATTCACTTACGTGCAATAGTTGGTAGGCCGTGGAAGAGCCTCTTCATGAGTGACCCCAAAATTGTGTAACATGCTGAAAATAGTAAGAATGTGGGGGGCGGATGGAAAAGGGGGGAGAAGGGTCAATGGATGAGAGCTGCCCACATGCATTTTTGGCAATCTTGGTAAATTTCTCACTAATGCTAGAAATTAATTAAGGAAAAAATATATTTTATGTCAGAAAAGTATGGTAGAAAATTTCCATTATACAAATTCAGGTAGTTAGCGACCAAAGCCCAAAATATGTTCCATGGGTTAAAATCATTATTTTCATTTTAAATAAAATAAATAACTTCCTAATTGAAGATGTAATATATATAATAATTTCAATTAAAAACAAGGACATGCTCGAGTAGAGGTCAGAGTTAGGGTTGCATATTACCCATTTTGGAACAAAATTATGGTTTTCTTTTCTTTTTTTGGATAACTTCGGAAGCTCAAGCCCCCCAAGAAGAAGTGATTCCGCTCACCTAGTCTAGTTCTGAGAGTAAATAAATCGTGGCAGCGTGAAACGCTATTAATTTAGAGTTAAATTAAAATAAATTAAATTATTGGGTATATTTGTAAATATGTTTCTGGTTATTTATTTTTGGAAAGAGAAAATAAAACAAAGATATCAACCGTGCGACTATGGAAGAAAGTCGTGCCGTCTGGTCCAGGGAAGAAAGGGTATTTCTCTGATATACCATCAAATATTTAAAATTACTTTTATGCTCTCTACTGTGCTGCCGCCCATATTGTCGGCGTGTGGTGGAATAAGAAAATGGAATTTGTGTAGAATAATATGCAATTAAAAATTTTTAGTGTGGTGTAAGCCCAAAAATTGTGGGAATTGTGTGCCTCTGTGAGAAGAGAAGAAGGGGGACGGAAGACGGAGGAGGTTTGGGAGGTGGTGGTGGTGGGAGGGGGGCCATGGCGGCGGTGGTGCTGCTGGGGAGCTTGGCGCCGCTGATTGAGACGACCTTCCCGAGGAGCTCCTTGTCTCCGGTGGACCAGTATCGCGGTAGCAACAAGGGCCGCCTCTGCCCACACCTTGAGCCGGGCCATGGATGGCCGAGGAGGGAACACTCAGCCTCAGCCTCAGCCTCTGCCGCTGCCCCATCCTCCTCCTCCTCCTCCTGCTCCTCCGCCTACGCCGCAAGCTTCGCCTCAAGAAGGAGCTGTGGCTGCGGGGGCGGCGGGGGCTTATTCGGTCATGAGGAGACGCGGCGCGCCGCCCTGCTTTGCGCCGCCTGGAGGGGATACAGTGCCGCCAATTTCAGGCCTGGGTCTGCGAATTTCGCTAGAGGGGGGTTCAGTGCCGGGGCGGAAAGCGACGAAGAAGAAGATCGGAGTAGGGAGTGGGAGGAGCAGTTGAGAAGCAGGCTTAAGGAGTTGGAGGAGATGAAGGAGCTGGAACGCAGAGCGGAGGAGGTTCAGAGGCGCATCATGTCCGATGAAGACGGCGAGGAAGGCGAGACGGAGGAGGAGAAGAGGAACCGGGTGAGGAAGGAGCTCGAGAAGGTAACGAAGGCACACCCAACCCCACAGACTGCTACAAAAGGCGAACTCGGAATTATAAACGAGGAGCTCTAATTGCTTTAATGATCTAGTCTTCTTCGTATCGATTTTTCTGGTGGGCGAGGGCAGCTGGCCAAGGAGCAGGCGGAGAGGCGGGAGACGGCGAAGCTGATGTTTGACCTGGGGCAGAAGGCCTATGGGAAGGGGATGTACTCGAGGGCCGTCGAGTTCCTGGAGGGCGCTCTCACCATCATCCCTCGGCCAACCCTTCTTGGGGGAGAGGTCAGGGATCGTTCTGCTGCTTCACCTCTCTTCCTTGGCTGCCGTGGAAACTCATGGGTTTTCGTTCTCTTCCCTTGTTGAAGATACAAATATGGCTTGCCATGGCCTACGAGGCCAACAATCGGCATAAAGATTGCATTGAGTTGTATCAGGAGTTGGAGAAGAAGCACCCCAGTATCAGCATCAGACGTCAGGCTGCAGAGCTGCGCTACATCCTCCAGGCGCCAAAGCTCAAGATATCCAAGGATGAAATGGTCACGATACCATTGATAGGATCCAGCTACGACAGGTCACCATTCTCGATTTCTTCCTCCTCTCTGCTGCTGCAGCAGCTGATGCTGCAGCGTTTGAGAGTGCCTCTTTACTTCTGTGCATTATTTAGCTGAAAACTTCGCACCAGTTCTTCAATGGCTTGGCACCAGATTCGGGAAAGACCGCATGTGAGCATTTGATCGGGTCTGTTGGCTTGCAAACGGATCCTCCCTACTGGTTATGTGGATGGGACTAGGCTTCTTAGAAGACGTACAATAAATTATGTTTCTCGACTCAATCAGTGACCAGTTAGATGATCCCTACCAACTACTCAGAACATATTTAGCATGATTATCGTACATATGTATACTAGTTCTGTAGATGGGACAATGCTCCATATAAACGTTGATTAATGGTTGGTGCGAGATTTTTTCTTTTAAAGCTTCAATGATTAACTAGCTATATAATCGCTACTAAACTACGCTGAACATATTCTGAATGACTTAGATTAATCCTCCGTTATGGTTCTCCTCATGCTAAGTTGCGTTCAAATCCTTTCATGTAGCTGTAAAACTTTGGACTCAATACAAAGCTTCACATGTTCTTGTTTGGGCAAAACTGTATGTCTAATATAAAGTGTACGGTAAGATAGTGAGGCTATGAATTGCCTTGAATGGTTATATTTTTAGATGGAATACCTTCTTAAATGGCGACTAGGAAATGGATGTAGCATCTCGCCTCTGGTTTTTCTCAGGGCTTCATAAGCCAGGGATTCCCTGCTCGCAGTTCCCTTTCTTATTGAGTAGGTTGTGCATAAGAATATTTAAATCCGTTCCCGTCACCTGTCATAAGTAGACGATAGTTTCAGATTATTTGAATTTTCCATGTTTTAATCATATATCCTCTTGCATACATCGAGTGTTTTTGGTTTCCTTCGTTCAAATCCTGTGGTTTCCCAAGGACTGTGAGTTCAATAATTACTTACTTTTTGCCCCAAAACTCATTCTGCTATTAATTTCTGGGATCATTCTGTCTGCCCAAGAGGAAGAATCAAGATGAATCTTATTCATGATACTTTGTGGAAGCCAAGATTGATTCAAAATTTTCTGACATATATTTTCTCCGTAATGGGAAAATTAAACTAAAACTAGGGATCACGTTCTGTGCTATCAATTGTGACGCCTTCTGTTCTATGCAATGTCGAGCCGATGAATGTCATGTTGCTCACTGGGCATGTGTTCTTAACTTAGCAAATCTTGTATTATCGGGGGTAGATTTTATTCTTGTAATTTGTGGGACAACCAGTATCTCATCACGTGAGCCACTAGATGCTTTCTTCCTTGGTAGAACAGAGTGATCACTGAGGCAGTGCTCTTGCTAATCAGGTGATGATCCTGTTCAACATCAGTATGGGATCAACCTGATTTGTGTCGCACTTCACTGCATTTCTAGTCCGGGATTGTTCTGACTGATTCTGGCCTTGTTGCAGCTTTATTTTCCGTTACATTATCTGGGGCTCCAACTTGGAAAGAGATTGATTTACCGACTCTGACTCCACCATGAATTTTCTAGTTTAGCTTAGAGTATTACCCTTCTGGGGTCCTCCTTTTATCCTTTATTCATCTTAATTCTCTACATTGACATATCTCCAGTGATGACCATTGGTAGGTATGCTGGAACATGGAGTGACAAGTACAAGGATCGTGATGATAAGAGAAAGGTGACGACTGCCAACCAGCTTCCCTCATCCAAGGACTACTGGGGTGACTTCATGGGGCTGCGTCCGCCGGCCGACTGGCAAAGGGACCGAGCCTTGTGGCTGGCTGTGACACTGTTGCTGGCCATGGTGGGATTTGCTCTTCTCCAAGGTTGAGAGCACACCAGTGGGTTGCCTGGGTATTTGACCAACGACCTTCTCAACAGCCTTGCACGGTGGCTTGATATTTTGGTGCCTGAGTCTGGTTACTCTTATGGTGCCAGATTGGTGCATGCCATAGCTTTGAAGAATGCAAATACCGGTTCACATGAGCTTATTGTGTATATGAGAACACATGCTCTCTGTTCATGACTAGTGTAACGTTCAAACCCATATTCTTTAGGGTCATATCTTATGATCATCCAATATTAACTATCTTTATTGTAAATTGTTTGTGATTCTTTGTTTGTAAAAGTGCTTGGGATCTTTTATGAATTAGCATCAAACCATGACTCAAGAGAAATTTGGATGTTGGATTGCTCTTCCACTATTAATTGGTCGATTTTCTTAGTGAGAGTTCTTTGATTACTTCATAAAATAGAATTCAATTATAGATCTAATATTGAATTACCATATTAGTTCATTGTTTCATAATGTATTGAATGATGACAACATTTGTTATCGTATTAGATTACTATAACCCTTTTCAAAACATTCAAGAAAGAGGAGCTAACACTTGCGAAGAAAAAATCTAGATGTTTTGACTTCAGTCTGATGACAATCCAGCGTATGAAGAATGTCAATAAAAGTGAATTTGTATATATTTAAAGCTAAATATTATTAATTGACCCATTGTGAAATTTTTATATGACTAATATGAGCCCATTCTATATCACAATCAAAGTGGCTTCTGATTTTATTATATTTTTATAGTTTGATTATTGACTATATATGAAAATTTGGTTAGAGATATTTTTAATTATGTGATAATATTGAGTGAAAATCCATCACATAATTTTGAAAACATCGAATGAAATATTTGTTAGAACATGAAATATGATTACAAGAAACATCTCTAGACAATGTACGACATGCAACTGAAAACTATTATACAATTTTGTGATTCTTTGGGTAGAATTTGCAATCTAAGAGTTTGTTTTATCACCTTTGTTCATATTAGGCAACATACATTCTGCAAATAAATGAGTTATTTGATTTTTTAAAAGATAATTTTGGATTTTCCTCATGATCTAAGATTTTAACTATATAGAAAAGTTTCTAGTTTTCTATTATGATATTGTTCTAGGTAAATCATGCTAAATCCAATTTTTTGGGAGACTAATGGAGAGGAAAGGTAAATCATAGATTAAAAGTTTATTCTCATTTAGTATTGACTCTTTGACAATAGAGTAAGTGTCACATAGGAGGTTAATGTCATTTTCATTATTAACTTTACATGGGTGTATGGACTATGAAGAGAGAGGTGTTGAATTTTAGGCAACACTTAGATTAAGAAGGGGAGATTAAATTTATCAATACTTAATCATTGACTTTAGTCAACTATTTCTAAGAACTCTAATCTTCTTCAAATCTGAGATCTTATGAAATTTTTAGATCAAAAAGGTAAAAAACAATCATTTTAGTATGATTTGATCCCATACTTATGCCTACACTCTAAAGATATCTTTGTTCTTGAGTTCCACTTTACCCATGATGTGACTTAATTGTCGTATAATAAATCGTGCATATTTAAAAATTATAAAATTAGAAAATATCAAATTTTAGATTTTTGGAAATAAGTTAGAATAAATAAATCAGATATAACTTGATAAAAGTTTCCAAAAATAATGAGAAATTTTTAGGTCAGTCATATGGATGTAATACAATATCGAGTAATATTTCAAAATTTTCTTAAAAGAATACGATTTTTTTATAATTTTTATACTGAATGATGAATATAAAATATATTGAAGAATTCACAAAAAAGGAAAATAAGGGTGTGATGTTAAGATGACATCAATACCCAACTAACATAAATCAACTAGAAATAGAGTTCCGCTTGACGATTCTTACGTGAGTGATTACAATTGATTTAATTGGTCAAATTAAGTTCTATTAAAGCTAGAAGAATCGTAACTCAATGATGAAGGGCCTAGAAACTTTAAATCGTGCAAAGTATCACAAATTTTAAGAAAATGAGGTTTAAAGTAGGAAAGGTAGAGTTGCAACTTCGCGACAACGATCGTTAGAATTTTATGTTCGAGAAGAATTTCGTACAATGTCTACAACCTTGAAGGCTCTCTTTGGACAGAAATGATGTAGGTACTTTTGAGATCTTTTTGCGAAGTTTAGAAATCAATGAAATGGGTCATTGAATCGTCTCCAGTGGTTGTCACCTAGTGGAATTGAAAAATGGCAACTTGCAGCTTTTTGGCAGTTATCACTCAATGGAGATGAACTAGATGAAGGTGGGGCATGTCTTAGGAGGCTTCATCCTTAGGTTTGCATAGCAAGAGGCTCTTCATTACATCTAGTATGCTCTTGAGAGGTGGTGACTCATCTCTTGGTGGATCGTCATCTTTCTGGTGACAGTTCATTCATCAATCAATCATAGATGATTTACTTGATGAATTCACATTCTTTTGCCCAAAATCATTCACCAATTTTAGCAATGATGTTTTGCGAATTGCGTTGACTATATTTTTGCCAATAATTGAGTGATTTTGGCAGCTTAATTGCTCATTAAAAGATTGTGATTTCCTTGTCAGTCACCTACTTGCAAGAGAGAGAGAGAGAGAGAGAGAGAGAGAGTAGAATAAGTACAATATTACCCTTACAAAGTGACGTCATAAAGATATTTTATTTATGATGATCAAGGGATATTTTAGGTATTAAAATCTTATGGGGAGGTTGTGACCATCGATTTAATCTTACATTAGTTATGTGCCAAACTTTGAGATGCATATATGATAGTGCGAGGTTTGATAATCAATAAGTTCTTCTCTTGCATGTGCAAGACCACTCCTTACCCCACGCCTAGTTGGCCACCAATGACATGGAAGGAAAGTGACGCACATGTCCCTTACCCATCCATCCTTTGTCACTTGAGCCTCTACTTGTGGCTTTGTCCTTAGCTACTTAAGCCTCTTCTTGCGGCTCCGCCTGATTGTGCCTCCGACTTGCTTGTGGGCCTAGTTGGTTAGTGGTTTCCTCTCCTTTTTCTATTTTTTTCTTTTGTTTTTTTCATTTATCTCAAAAATAATATTATAAAATTACAAAAGTTCACACTAACCAACTAAAAATCACTTTTTAAAATTTAACACAAATAAAAGTCTATTTATCATTAGTTAATGCCAAAACTATAATATCAGTTAATTATTAACTCATGATAATAAAGACCTTTCAACCAATTATTTACAAATCATAGTTGCTGATTAATTAGCTCAACTCTCACACAATTTCACCTTAAATTTCTCTTCAAAAATCAAAATTCAAGTGCCTAATAATTTATTAAAGAGTCACCTCATTTGAGTGATTAAATAAAGATTTAATCATAAGTTTACTAACATAAAAATAGCAAGAGAATTCACTATTTTGATTTTAGAAGAATGTGTTGACATGTAGTACATATATAATTTTGGTGAACATAATGATGATGGAAGAGTATTGAAGGTATGCACACTTTGACTAGGTCAAGGAAAATCTCACAGATCATTATTTTCATTCCTCCACTAGTTGCCTTCTTATCATTTGATTTAGTTGGAAAAATGCTAAGTAGAAGGGTCAGAGATTAATATTCAAGATCATTTAGCCATTAGAGATGTGCTGAATTGATAGAGAAATTCTGTTACATCCCTCAACATTTAAATTCTAAAGTTAGCTAAAGTTTGACCTAATAACATATCTTTCTGAGGTTTAGATAACACCTATTGGAAAAACAATACTTAATATCATTTAACACTATCATATACATTTGAACTTTGCCGATTCAACCAAATTTGGTAAGAAAATTTTATCCTCAAAATATACTCGATACATATTGAGATGAATTAGTGATTTGTCCACCAAAATTTGTCTAAATCATCTAAAAAAAATCACTTCAATTAACACAGTCTCAATATATAAAATCATAACTGAAATGATATAAATATTGACAATTATTTTCCGAATAGTATTTATTAATATTCAAAAAATCCTGAGTGGCAATATATGAGGCTTAGATTCAATCAATTAAAGTTGACACAAAAAACATTCTTATGTTGTGGTTTATCAAGATGGGTATCTAATATATCATGTTAGCTTTCATATCATTATATACCTATGAGTTTTCATTGATTTTATAGGATTATTCATTACTTTTCTACAATTGTATCTTAAGTTAATATTGATAGTTCTATAAAAATCTATAAATATTAATTTCAAGTGGTTAAATTTATCAACTTTAAAATTGAAAAAAATAAATTTTTATTCATTTTTTAAATTTCTATTTGAGTATATGTTATTATTACTTGGACTTCTTCCCTAATACTTGTTCAATTTGATTCATACTCATACATAAAAAGTATTTATTTATAAAAAGCATAATGATCATAAGTATATCCAATCCTTTGATTAATCTTATGTATGTTTGTTATTGGCAAATTAATATTTATTTATTACTCTAATAAGGTAATGAAATATCTTCTTCAAAAATTACTACAAAACTAAAGGTTTCTACACATAAGTTAGCTCATGAGAGAAAGGTCTTCAAGATTATAAATTCTTGAATCACTAGAAGTATACAATTATTCCTAATCAGGTGTTGGTGTCCACAAGTTAGGTTGATGCTTGAATTTTTGGACTTTCTTATAATGTGAACTATTAAACACACAATGTAGAAACAACAATTTCATTTTCAATTGTCTAAGTATTAACCCTATGAGTCATAGCTCTCAATAAAGGCATGAAAATACATTTTAACCAGTTTAGATTAACCAAATTTTATGCACCATTCTAATGATGATCCAATGATTAAAGTGGTTGTCAAATCTGTTGTTCTGATGTTGACTAGAACTTTGTGATATATATACTACAAAGCATATGGTTTTGATTGTGAATCTATGGCCTTGATGTTGACTAGAATTTTTTGATATATATGCTAAAAAATATATTTTCAATCTATGAGAGATATGTTGGCATAGAATAGCATATTCTCATTTTTAATTTGGAATTTATAAAATACTTTGTTATTTGAAGTATTGATAAATGACCAAGATATTAACCTTGGATTAGAGTCTGATTTTCAATTTTACAAGGTGAAGTTTTAGTATTAAAATTGTGTATTTGATTTTATGTATTTTGAAAAATATTTTTTCAGCATAAACTTAAAATTTTCAATAATCATTGATGAAAAATGAGAGCAAGCATCTTCAAATGCTAAAATTTGATTTCTATGATAGAGACAAGTATAGTTGGTATCTATTTCATCACTTTTAGAAACAAAATGTTTCATCAAGCCTATGTTTGGATTTCCTTGATCAGTTATGTCATCCAAGGTTTGATCTTAAAATTGTCAAACTAGATAAAAATCAAGTGACGCTATACAAATGGTTGCATATTCATTTAATGCTTTTATAATTGCTTTATTCATTACTATAAAAAATATATTTCTATGTTTATAATTGTGAGGGGTAGATCTTTTATAATCTGAAGGTAATTTTGTGATATGTGTGTTTGAGAAATCCAATACTTGGGAATTTGAAAGTTCAAAATTATGAAAGAGCGAGAAGCTGGCCATTATGAAGAAATGACCTTAATTTAATAATTAATGTAAACATAATGAAGTCTCCTTTGACTATTCCTTTGCTCATTATTGCAATATTAGGCAGAAACACTATGCCCTAAGTTCATTCCAAGCATTGTTCAATTGTATATAATCATGGAATACCACAAAAAACTAGCCACCAATCTTTTTTCCTTGACATCTAAGAATAATGTTAAAAGATGTATAAAAAATTAGACTAAAAAGAATATTTTAAATAGGTAAATATGCTTTAATAAAATAATTCACTTGATCCATATTAATTCTTTAAATTTGACAATATACACCCAAAGGTATTAGGACTATATAACAAGGCTTGTAAAGAAAATCAATTTTTATAAATAAGGTCCTCTTAAATAATTATGTTGTGCTAGAAGATCAGGAAAATATCACATTAGGTACTCCAGATGTTGTAAGGGAACATTGATTGGAGAATGATGAGTTGGTTTTGTGTAGGTGTAGTTAAGCCTAAATCCTCTCAATCGAAAATAATATAAACTGATTTCTAAGTCTAATTTGCATAAGATTCGTAGATAACATCAAGTTAGCTTGTCTCCTTAGGGAATTTTGATTGATTGATTGAATGCTTGTCTATTTTAGTGAAATATGAAGGGAAAGAGGTGCAGTACAAAGGGTGAAAGTGGATAGCAATGAGTTTGAATGTTAGGTGATATCATATGATAAAAGGGATAATATGAAATATTTAAGTCCTAATTAAATATGATTCTTATCTAATAACATCCATATCATGAGTACCTTGAAACCAACTTGGTTTTCATTATGTCTCCATCCTAATTTCTACTAGTAGGAAGTGATTTCTACTAGTCATAGGAGAGAACCTCATATAGGGCAAGGATCTTGACGAACTTTGGATGAACACACATGTTTATCACATGATGTAGAGCATGAGACCCTTCAAATTATTATGAGATGACTACTACCTAAAGTTCTAACATGATAAGTTGCCAATGAAAATGTCAATTATATTTTTAAATAAGATGGCACCCCTCTCTCCTTTCCCCTCTCTCACACACAAGAGATTTGGTTAAGAGATCCAATGGTTGCCACCCATTAACTTAAGGGATTAATCATTGGATCTTCATGCTTCTAATGATGATTCTTGGCCCTTGCATGAAGATGAATTATTCAAGAATTTAATCTTCTTCCTTGGATCACTACCCCTCCTTAGGATGTGCCTCTCTTTAAGTTTTAATTTCTACCATTGGATGAGTGTTTCTTTTTATGTTAAATGGACAGCGAATCTTCTTTGACTTATACATACCCCCTTAAGTGATTTTTGGACTTTGAGCCTATAATTTATTTATAGGCCCTCGAAAGTCCTTAATTCCTAAATGGCCTATTAAGATTTAAGCTCAACATAAAATATTTGACCATAGAGTCGATCACCAACCTTGTCATATGATATATATCAAATCTTCATAAGAAGATTTAAATCAACATAAATAATGAGAAATACTTCAAAGGTAGAGAAATATCCATTCATTTTAATATTACTATAATATCATGCTAGCATCTATCTTCATGTCCTAAAAGAGTATTATTTGATGCAATAATCTATGCTTATGAATGATTAGTTATGCATTATCACAGAAAATTCCAAGGTTGTAAATATTCAATGGGTAGCATAAAACTCAATTTAGTTATTATTTTCTTTCTCTACCATTAATTCACTATAGATTATCACAATTTGAAAATTTTCATAATACTTGCTCATTCATGTACTTTTCTTATTCTTTAGTTCAGACTAAAGTTTAGAAGCAAATAATACATAATTTAATCTCCTAAGAATCCTTAAGTTTACCAATATTGGTCATTTCTTATGGTCATGATGATAAATTCTAGTACTTCCAGTCATGTTGTTGATACAACCTTGATAATTGTATATATTTCACTGATGGCTTAAATCTTTTGCGACATATTGAACCTAATAAAATAATTCATTGTTTATAAAACCCAAATGTCATATGCATTCTTGTGAATCTTTCTCATGAGATTTCTAGCACAAAAAAGAGGAGTTTTTTTTATGAAGAAAAAACTGAAATAATTGAAAGGAATATAGTAAACATAGTAAATTAATAAGACAAGCAACTTAGGAAAAAATTAATGCAACTATTTTAAAATAATGAATGTAAAATATATATTATTTAGCTTAATTATAAAATATAAAATGGTGTAAGTTATAAATAATGATTCTAAAGGAGCATGATATAGGTTCCAACCTTTTGCCAAGGAATGAAGATAACTGAAATTAATTAAGATATGTATTATTGTTTACTTTAACTATTTTAAATGATCTAAATCATTTAATCTATATCTGGATGATCTTTAGTTGTAGAAATGAGGGGTTGATATTTTCTATTCTCCTACAAGTAGATAATTATTGTTCACCTATTATCTTTATTTAATACATGATTTTAAATAGTTTCTAAAGAATGTTCATGTCAAAATATTGACATTGGTCTGCAATGCCAGATGGCTTCTCTTTTATGGATGAAAATTTTGAGGAAACACTCAAAATTTTTCTAGATTGAAAAGTTTTTCCATAGAATACAAAGCCAAAAGTCAAGAATAAGGGGAAAGTAGGAAGCTTCAACCATGATCTTGAATATAAATTGCTGCTCAAGCAAGCTTCTCCTATCGCCCTGCAAAGCAATAAGATATGTATTGACTTAAACTTTCTTATTGAAGCATAATTTCACTCAAATTATAATTTCCATAAATATAACCGAAAAAATTTATGGAAAACGCAAATGGTTTTTCAATATTACATAAATTTTTATGCACTAATTTGATATTAAATCTTGCATCAATCTCTATTAATTTCTTTTTTTTACCCTCATTATGTAAGTAATTTACTTGCATCCTATTATTCTTGACAATCTAAGTCCCATGGTCACTTTCTCACGAAATTAATTTTTAGCACATCTTCAAATCATTTAAACATTCAAATTTATCCTTCAGCATTATAAGGTTTGGAGTGAGATCTTACAACTTATACACTACAAGATGCCACTCACATATTACGTTTATTGGCAAAAAATATAATAACACTTTTAAGTTTAAATGTCTTCAAAGTCTTATCACTTGACAATAATGAGGGAGGCAACTAAAATTTGGTATTTCTTCTCAAAGTCTATTGTAATGCTAGCACAAGAGTTTCGACAGTTTTTGGATATAAAATGGAAATCTTCATCAATTCGGTGTTTCTTATGCTGAATGATATTTATCAAACCACTAGCTCAAGAACTCCCACTATAGGCTTCATTTACTCTTTCTTTGCTCCAGAAAAAGTGCCCAGAATTGAATCGAAATTCTATTATAAAAAAAATAACAGGATAACATCAAGTTTATACAGAAAAAAATTCGTATCATTGTGCAAGATTTTTTATACCTCCCCATTTCTTAACTCTGTCCCTCGTTTTTGATGCCTGTAAGGAACATTAAATCAGTTAGTTGATAGAATGAGTAAGATAATATTCTTATTGAATTATCAAAATGATTAAAAGTTAAGTAATACAAAATAGAACAGATTTCCAAATAGATAATATATGGAGGTGATATCTACACATTCATCATCGAAATTCACATGATAAATTCTATCCATGTTATAAATTTGGCATGATCGACATTCATATATGTATATCATATCACTGATTTTCCATACATAAATTATTACCACAACTAGAAATAAATTCTCTTATAGGGAGTTTAAAAATTAATAAGGAAAACCAGAAGTAGGTTTCAATGTTTTGTCTGAATACCATGACAAATTACAATCCAGGCCTTAAAAAGATGGAACTAATAAAACTATTCATAATTAATGCAGTATATGAGCTAGATCCTTAGAACCTTCCTCTTGATCCAGGTCTTTGTTATCGATAGGTGGAGTTCATAGCTATACATGAAACATACAAATTCTTATATTTAGTTTTCGGTTTGGGTTTTTTCTCTGTAAATGGTCGAAATAGGGAAAGAGAAATAATGTCTCAAAAATAATCATTGTTAGTTGATTTGGTCTTAGAAATAATGTCTGTTAAGGTAACATAAAGAAGAAATATCAAAGAAGTCTTAAGAATAGTCAGATAGGGTACAAGTTTCGTCTATTGTTGTGGACTTATTTTGAAGAAGGGAAAGAACACATGATAATGCTCTTCTAGAGGAAAGATCTTACAACTACACACATGATTAAATCTAGGAAATAATATCAAAATTTTTATGTCATTTCCAAAGATTTACTTGTTCTCAGGATCATACTTTAGAAATATTAAAGTAAGAGGAAATTAAAATCTTGTAAGAATAGAGCTATGCCATCAATTTAAAACTTTCATAAATGAGCATTTGGAAAATATAATAAACCCTTTTAAGCTCATTTAGTAGTTATTCAGTTGATACCATAAAGAATTAAATAAAAACTATTACAAGAGATCTAAAATCACCTCTTTGCTCCAGTCCGTTCTATAATTCATCAAAATTAATATCATTGTTTGCAGCAGAGTTCCTGAAATCATTCCACTCCAGATACCCTGAAAATATCATGTTATGTAAGAAGATAACCTGTAGATTTTTAGATATTTTTATTAGAATAAGCTATAGACCTTGGAGAGTCCTTGTACGAACATTTAATATAATATATTTCAAATTTAATTTCTTTTAATGATACATGCCACTGTACATTTCTGAGTCTACCTCCACAATCTTCTACGATTCAGTTTAAATGAAAGAATAGATTATTACCTTTACACCAAAGCCAAACTTAAAGGCCAAGAGAAGACCTATGGGGACACCAAATAGGTAATAGCTTCCAATATTGATATACGCTACGAATGCTTGCCACCCAGCTCCAATGGCCACACCTATTGATGACGCATAGAATATATATGAGAAAAACCATAACCATTTTATTCCATGATAAACACTTTTTAAAATCAAGTCGTGTAATCATAGGCCGAAATGCATATGTAACGTTATATTTTAGCGTTACTCTGAGAAAATATGCGATGATATTCCAGATTGTTTGAGATTTCATTATCACAGCCATTCACGGTAGATTTTCATTATCACATCTATCTATATGTTGACTTCGGCAAAACTGTAGCTAAATACGCTAGGTACAAAAGTTTCCATGAAGTCAAAACTTATCCATTTACTTGTGCTCGGAGTGCAAGATCGATATGTCATCAAGCAAACTAGGAACCTCCAGAAACTAACAGTTTAAGATATCCTTGGGTGTCTTTGGGACATATTTCCCCCTGCTAATTAGCACCTATTTCATTTCCAGTCGTTTATCACTTATCGAGAAAACAAAGCAACGTCAAGTCAAGTAAAAAGACATGCGGGGGCGTCAAATGAAGCCAACACCGGTTGATACCCCTGTGACCACATGAATTCTAAGAACTTAGTAAATCGTCTAAATATTAAGATCCGAGTTCGTCGACAGGTTAATGTTGAATCGCACAATAAAACTCATGAAAAATCAGAGCGAGAAAAGTATAGTCAGATACCTGAAAGGACTGGCTGCACATTGTTGGCGGTGATGGTGATTGCGAGCAATGGGGTGAGCTGATAGACCAGCTCTCTGACTTCTGAGCTGTTCGTGAAGGCGTACGGGAACTCCTTCCGAGTGATCAATAGAATGATGGCCAGAATCAATCCAATCAGGAATGAGGTGACGACGGCCACAACTACAGCGAACTTAGCCCTCTTCGGATGACCAGCTCCTAGCTCGTTAGACACCCGCACACTGCCATCATGCTCTTTATTACTGCCGTTTAAAAGGAATAACATAAAATAAAATGAAATAAAAGCTTGATGCCTAACCTTGTGGCAATGTTTGATCCTAGGGCCACCATTAATGTCCATCCACTTATGTTCATACTAGAAAAAAATATGAGTTCATTGTCAAAAAATATGACAAAAAGTCAAATATGAAGAAAAAAGTATGTATTATTTTTTAGTATGAAAAAAAGATGTAGTTGAAATTAGGTTCCTCTTATGATATCTTATGCTATCAAATATCGGATAAAGTCAGTAATTTTTGTACCATAAAATATAATTGTATAGTTACATATTTATATTGCTCCAAAACTTTGATCAATAAATTGACGAAAGTATAATAAAAGATGAGAAGCCTACCATATAGATATAGCATCCACGGATATTTTTGCATTCGTGAGATACCCAGCACAAAGAATCAGCACCGTATAATACCAGAACTCCAAGCTGACAAACAAAAAAGGAAAATTAGTGGGATAGAGGGATAAATTCACTACGAATTCAACCATTGAATCAGTTCAAACAATAAATTGGAATGAAAAATAATGAGGCTTCGTCCAAGCCTTTGCATGCTTGGACTAAAATGGGACACTGGATCCTATGGAAACAGATCCGTGGCTAATTGGCTGTTTTCTTGGTTGTTATCTCGTCGAGCTTTGGGGAGCGTGATGTATGCCGTACAAGAGAAGAGATGCCCCACTTAATGGAGTTGTCTTCTCCTCGGTAGGAAATCACTTGACAACACTAAGATTCAACTTCGAGGGAAACAAAAAATATATGCATATATAGATCTGGATAGAAAGATATTCATACATGTAGATAGATTGATTGAGATAGAGAGAAAATTGTCAAGGAGGTAGGATTGGGAAAACAAAGCGACTAGAAAAACAGGCTCCGAAAGTACGCAGTCTTTTCGTTTAGACAATAGGAGGAGAGTTTACCGAGAAGTAGCAACTCACCAGAGCATGACTGCGGACGCTACGGAGAGGCGGACGAAGCCCCAGATTTGATTGAAGGCCTTCCAGGAGAAGCCCGACCAGGCCTCTCCGCAGGCCCCGCAAAAGACGTACGCCATCTGCGTCGTCACGATGATCCACCAGGAGAGGTTGAGGACGAATGCAGCGCCCGGCAGGCCCCAACCCAACCGTATTACTAGAAGCCAGTTGAGCAACACGTGCAGCAGCAGCGTCCCCCCCGCCACCGCCGCCCTGAACATCAGCCGACTCTGTGCCTGCAGGAACTTGGCGAGGGGGAAGTTGAGCGCGTAGGCGAACAGCTGCGGCAGCATCCACAGTGCAAATCGCCCCGCTGCGCGCGATATGTCGGGGGTCTGCCCGATCAGGCTCATCCAGCTCGTAGCAAACACGTACAGCGGCGTGAGCAGGAGGGCGGTAGCTAGTAGGATAAGCCACGAGCGCTGCATGTAGACGCCCAGCGTGTCCAGCTCCCCAGCGCCGTAGGCTTGTCCACATAGCGTCTCCAGAGCGCTCCCCATCCCCAGCTGCAAACGCGGCGGCCGTTCATCAGTAAAGACGACGTTTAGAACTATTTCACCAACTAGAAAGCAGTCCGGAAACGGAGACTGTAAGTTAGTACCATCAAACCAAAGGAGAGGCCGGCGATGACCGAGTTCTCAACGGAGACGGCGGCGAGCTCGATAGTGCCGAGCTGGCCGGCGACGATCTGGGTGACAGCGCCGAGGGAATACTGGCAGATAGCGGTGAACATGGCGGGGCCAGCCAGGAACCAGAGGACCTTCGACTCCGTCGCAAACTCTCTGAAGAAATCCTTCACTCCCCGTATGGATTCTCTATCTCCTTCCTTTCCCGTGAAGAATGCCTCTCTAGAGTGGCCACCGTTCCGGGAATTTCCATTGAACCCCAGCAGCGGCTCGGTGACTCCGGCTTCCTCCATCCCTCCCATTCTCGCCTCCCTTACTCTCTCTCTCTCTTTCACTCTCACACTCTCGCTCTGCGCCATCGGCCCCCCTGAGTTTAAGAGGAAACAACGCCAGGAGTAAAACAAGGGACACTCCCCAGCAACCTACTCCGGTACCCTGTGGAGACAAAATCTCGCAGAGGAAACAGTGGGTGGTAGTTAGGGAAAGGACCATAGAGCTTGGAAGAGGATCTTCCATGGTCGAGTAGACAGATTCTTGTGGTTGCTGCGGGCGTCTTCAGCTGCCGAAGGCCTCCAAAGGAGAAGTGGTATCGGCGGGTGCACGCGAGCTATGGGGGATGAGGCGGCTGTCGGCGTGCCAACTACCAGTCAACGGTCGTCTCCTCAGGGAGAGATCTAATTCGCCGAGGTTAGGGAAAGTGGTTGGTGCACGTAAGCCGTAAATACTGCTTTTACCGACACGAGAGACGCCAATCTGTGCTCAACGACTCTTTTACGGTAAGCCCTCTTAAACAGTTTTAGTTTCCCTCTCTGCCTCCTCACCGGGGCTCAATGGTTCAAACTGAAGTAGAAGTTAGTGATCTCCTCCCGTTGGATTGGAAAATACCCTACCCGGAAGGAATCAGGGCAGGAAAATCTATCGATCATGATCAAAATCTGGGGTGTATCGATACATTTGATGTAAGGATAGACTCGCCCACTTTCGACCTATTTGGTACTCAATTCTTACCAGATTTTTCTGACTAATCTAGACATGGGCTAGTGGGCCACCACTAGGCAAAGATTTACACCCATATGATGTAAAGATAATTCCCCAGAACAAGGTAGCCCTTTCGCAACAGCCCCCAAAAACGCTAGACAGCTCTTTGCCCGGAGTCCACACCAAGGATTTGAAAGGGCAGGCTCTGCATAAGACTTATAGAAAGACTCCCAAACTATACCTTTATTTCTAATGGGTGTGCAACTTTCATACTTAACTTTCTAAAGTTGGAGCCCACTGCGTCCTGATTGGTCAAGGATTTGTTAGTGCCATCAAGGGTAACTTACATCGTTCCAAAGAGTTCCAAGGCTTATAAGATTCCACTCTTTTGAAGGTGATAGGTACACTGCAATCACTCACCTGATCAAGAATTTTCGCAATGCAAAATAAAGGGATAGAATCAGAGCTAGACCATCCAAGAATGGCTCTTTAGGTGTACATTAGATTTACGAAAATTCTACCTTATACCTCAATTCAAATTAACATTTTACGGATCAGGGTAAAACCTTTCACGTCTTGAATGTAAAAAGGTTCAAAACCAGTGTTTTCAGAAACGCAATGAAAAATAAGCCTACTTACCTTTTTTACCAGCAATCGGATTAAACTCAAAATTTCCATCTAGATTTTACTGAACTGTGTCATCTTCTACATGTAAAGGTGTATGAATATCTAACCTGGAATCAATTGGCAAATGTAGAGTACCTTTATATATTTGATGCTATCCTTTTGATAGATGACTAATAAGCTTCTTCATAAAGGGTATACTTTTGTTCTTGTTCCTTACACAATAATAGGAATATTAGTTTAAAGTGATAGTATCTACAAGAATGTCTTCTCTCATTTTCCAGTTGAATCTAGGGATCAACAATAATGATGGTGACTAGTTAATTGGATCAGAACATGACAACTGGTCACGAAAAAATGGAATGACCAGACCGAAGGTCCAGTCACCGTCTTCAGACCACTGATTGATTGTGATTCGAGTCTTCTCCCACAAAGAGAGAGAGAGAGAGAGAGAGAGAGAGAGAGAGAGAGAGAGGCTCAGGTTGGGCCTTTATCAAGAGGCCCGGCCCATCACCAGGTTCTGCTCTCCCTCTCTCTGTTCCTTGCCCCCTCCTCACTCTCTATCCTTGCCTCCCTATCTCCGTCTCGTGCTCGTCCAGGTTAGGGTTCACTACTCCCTCTCTCTCTCTCTCTCTCTCTCTCTCTCTCTCTCTCTCTCTCTCTCCCCCTCACCTCTCCCTCTCTCCCAATCCTTTAGCCACGGGTTTCTCAGCCCCAAATCCACCTAGGTGTTGGCTGTCTCCTTTTCAGAATGTTTTGATTAAGCTAGGCTTCTTTTATTTGATTTTTGATTGTTTAGATCTTTCTCATTTCATTTACCTAGTTGCAGAGAGGTGAATTGATTTTTACCTCATGTCTTCCATTTCTATGATGATGATTAAAGTTGTATTCCTTCAGGATTGAGAAGAATCAGCATCCAGGTCGTTACAATAATCCACCCGCTGCCAATGGACTATATTAATGATGAGGTTTTTACTTTTTTGTTAGTTTTCATCTAATTCAGTTGATCACTAATGTTTCAATATTATAAAAAATGTGTTCATTTTTTTTACTCCAAATTGCATCAAATGATGCATAGGTGTATACATTTAGCAATATTAATAGTGTGATTTCTTCATAATAGAAAGTCAAATTGAAAGCATCTATAGATTATACATAGAATAGTAATGCTAATTACTACTACAATATTTGCAAGGAGAGTGCTCTCTTTTAATATCTCATTTTTTAAATGCAATGTGAGTTAACTAGTAAAATATTACATGAATTTTATAGAAATAAATTATAAGTGTTGAAGAAAATTCTTTTAAGTATTTTCTCTTTTTTTGAATTTTAATTAATTTTTATGATTTATTTCAATAAGGATCAGCCCACTAAGAGAGTGACAAAGAGTTCTAGAAGAAGACATCTTTCAAAGAGAAAAAGAGAGATTAATTCAACCCCTCCTTATTGATCCTTGCTGGTCTAAAAACTAGCCAATACTTTGTTAAATACAAATTATATAATTTATATGTATTAAAAATTATAAAAATTTAAAAGAAGTAATATATGATATCTAGTTCCATAACTTAAACATCAAAATGTTAGAGGTAACAAAGTGGGTATTTAAAAATAAATTAAATAAAAAATAATAATTAAGAATGAAACAAGATTAGTTGTTGAAGGCTATGTTCAAGTGAAAGGGATAGATTTTGAGAAAACACATGCTCTTGTATATAAACTTGATGCAATTATATTAAATGGATGTCAAAAGTACTTTTTTGGATGATCTTATTAAAAAAAAAGACTACATTGAACAGCTTCATGGTTTTGAAATTTATAATTTTTTTGATCTTTTTTAGATTAAAGAAAATATTATATGGTGTAAAACAAGCTTCACAAACTTGGTATGAAAATGGAGCTCATTTCTATTATAAAATGATTTTCAAAGAAGAAATTATAGATGCAACTCTATTTATTAAAATAGTATGAATACATATGTTGATTGTTCAAATATATTTTATGATATTATGTTTAGTGAAAGTGATGAATCATTGTACAATTAATTTTCATCTATAATAAAAACTAAATTTGAAAAAAGTATGATAAGAGAATTAGCTTTTTGTTTATAAATTAAATAATTAGAAAATGAAATTTTCATATCTCAAGAAAAATACAAAAAGAGTTACTTAAGAAATTCAAAATTAATTATAAAAGTCTTAATAAACTTACATGAGAACAAATGTCAAACTAAATAGATAAAAAGATGAAAATAAATTGATAGAAAATTATATAGAGGAATGATTGGATCTTTGTTATATTTAACAAAAATTAAACTTAATATTTTATTTATTATTTACTTATATGTTTGGTTTCAAAATAATTCTAAAGAGTCACATGATATAATTGCCAAAAGAATTTTTAGGTACTTAATTGATATAGCAACATTAGGTGTATGGTATCCTAATAATCAAGATGCGAATCTCTTTAGATACTATGATTCTGATTTTATAGGTTGTAGAATTGATAGAAAATGTATTAGTAGATCATGTTTATTTTTAAATGGATGTTTGATTTCTTGTAGTTCTAAGAAAGAAAGTTATATTATATTATCTACTATAGAGACTAAGTATATTTTTACTATTATTGTGTACAAATACTTCAGGTAAAATATCAATAAGAGGACTATAGACTTAAGTTAGAAAATATATGCATGTGTTGTGTTAACATAAGTGCTATCAACCTGGCCATAAATTTTATCATACATTCTACAACTATTAGAAAACATCAAATGAAAATAGTAAAAATTCCTAAACTATAACATTCTTACTCCTCGTCATTTGTTACACATAAAAGGTTTGAGAAGGGGAAAAAAGAGGGCCAAAATTACTATGAACACCATTGTCATTGTTGTGCTCAACTCCACCTATGCCTATCAAGTATGAGGGAAGCTTGCAGCCACCACCATTACCATTGTTGCCTTAGCCATCCTATGGGGAATAAGCTCCATCTATCGTAGCCACCATCACCATCACCACCACACTCACCTCCATCTGTCAATCAGGAGTAGATCTCATCATGGTCATCATTGTGCTGCTCCACCATCATGACTTTGTTATCTCTATGCCACCACTTTGTCATCATCGTTTATGCCTATCACACAATGAGATTAGCTAATGCTCATGCCCTAGCTATCACGGTCCTTGAAAACTTGTGAGAATTACATGATAATTGACCATCATATTTGTGAGTTTAATACATATGTGATAGGTATCTTACAAGTTATCATATTAATTTAGTTGACACATCATTTAAATGAATTTATTTAAATTTGTATTTAAAATAATATTTTATAATTAAAAAGAAAACTTAATGAGAGTCATTTTATTATGAAACAATGTGGTTGATGCATAAATCTTATTTATTTCATGTTAATTAAATTTTATAATATTTAATACAAATTATTCATATTGAAATATATTTTCTTTAATTTTTCTAAAAAAATTTCTAAATTAAATAAGAATAAAAAAATGGTTTACTAGGCTCACTGCTTAGTGGGCCTAATGTAGACTAGAGGCTTCATCCATCTGATAGTAGACTTTGTCCATCACAAATTTGACAAATATAAGAGCACCATGTGTCAAGTGAGAATGCACTGGCTATCACTCGAATCTTGGGCCATAAAAGTGGATGATCTAACACACTAAGAGGTGACACATCCCTTATCCTCATTGTGCCTACCAGTAGATGCACATATCCTAATAAAGGTAAGAAGAAACATGACATCTAAATGATAACAATTGTGTAGCAACATCACTCTTGGATAAGTGGTGTGTGGATCTGACATTCGAAGAGGAGCCACATCACCAACTATCATCTCACATGTAGCTATTGAAGTGTGAAAGTCAATAAAGTGCACCCAAAATGAAGGGATTGTGGTAGCCTCATTTAACGACATACAAGTGGCTATGTCAGCTATGGATCATTGTGGATCGACAACGCACAAATCAAATGGTTTGTAGCCAGCTTGCAATAAGAACACATGGACAAATATTAGTTATCATCTAATAAACTAGATATATCGTGATACATGTGCAACTAGATAGATCTACAAATATAGATTATCGTCTTGTAAAACAAATGATATCTATTATTCTTGCGCGTGATGATGAAAAAATCTAGAAAAATTAGAAAAATGTAGTAGAAAATAGTATGCCAAAAAAAAAATCTTGATTTGCAGGTTTGGAGAATAAAAAGAGAGAAGAATGAGAGAGGGAGAGTCTTATCACAGTTCTTTTCTGTGTTATAGGGCTAGATATAGTTTTTCTTCCCATTTTCCTTTTATTTTGAACCTAATGTATGAGAAGATTTCTTTATTTTTCTAAACATCAATCAGCCTAGATCCACTCCATTGAATTGGATGTATGCTGAGGGATCTACCTTGAGGTCAAGAGGAACTCAAAAGTACTAAAGGTTGGAAGCTTTTATTATTTATAATTTATTTTTATTAATTTCTTTCAAAACTTGAATATTTCTCTATTGTTTCAAATTTTGTTTATTTACTAAATTATTTATTTCATGCAAATATTTATTTATCTTTGATCTTATTCATTCGAAATTTTTTTTTATTTTCTCCCTTTATTTAATTTTAGTCATCATTACAACCAATATTTTCTCACAATAATATAGATATTATGGTAAATTTTATTTTTGATAGAGAATTAAATTATTTATTTTGATTCATTTCTTGAGGAGATGACCTAATTCACTATTAATACTAATTTTAGTTTTATTTTAATTGAACTTAGTTCAATAAATATTTAAAATTGATTCATGATCTGAATGAGAACTTAGGATCACATTAGTTCCCTTTTAGTAGTTTCTTCGCTTTCCTTTTAACCCTCCATTGTAATGGTTGGGTATTGGGCCTAATATTAGGCTTAATGGTGGGTGTGAGTAATCAACCTATTATTTTGCCCAATATTAGTTTAAAAATTACAATAAATTTAAGAAAATTTAACTTTCATTCTTCTGAATTTTCTAGTCTAAGAAAACATTTATCAAGGTACTCACCTTAGATATTCTTGTTAGCACAAATTAAATCACTAAACAAACATTTCTCAAGAATAATACTCAAATGAGATAATTTTGATGAACTAAGTTATAAAATACATTTGACCATTTTTCAGATAATCTCATTAATCAATTAATATAATATTATTTTAATAATTTTTTATTCATTAATATAGATAAATTGCACATTATCAAATATCATTGACAAATCTACTATATAAGTAATGGATTATTCTCACATTGATGGTTAGTGACTTCATCATCCCTCTTCTACCTCACATGCATCATTTTATGCTCTCACATTCTTTGACATAATTTATATTGTTAAGAAATTCAAAAGTATGAAATGAGTGGAGCAATACCTTGAGATGTTGGAAGAACAACTTTAGGACTTTGAAAATAATATTTTAAATATTTACTTACCTTTTCCATAATTGTTTTCAATTGAGCAAAGACTATGCACTCTTGTGTATTTCTCCTAGGTGATTGATATTTTTGTTCTTACAAAAAGGGAGAGAAAGATTGAGAAATATTGAGAAATCCTATGAGTGCACAAACTCAAGATGAGCACTTACTTAGGGGGAGCAATCATGTATACAACAGATACATGTTTTATTACTTAAACTTCTATGATTAAGTTGTTTTGCTATATCTGAATCTTGAACTATAAATGCTCTCTTTCAATGTTATTTCTTTGACATATAAGTTAATGCATGATGCTTATTATTATTACTATCAACCCTTCTATATTTGTTATATGTGTGAATCCATGATTTCACTCTTTGTGCTCATATAGATATATTTTATCAACATAGTTTTCTAAGTATCAAAAAGGGGGAGATTGTTGACCCCCTTGGACATAAGTATTTTGATATTATATTTTATGAGAAAATATATTATTAAGATTAGGCATTATCTATGAGTTTATTATAATTTTTTAATAGATTTTATCTCATGATATTATGCCTAACCAATTAGTTCAACAGATTAAATCATGAGATTAAAAGATTTGATCAATAGGTCGTGTTATATTTATGAAAATAAATATTTTTTAGAAAAAAAATATTTAAATCGGTAAATGAGATAGGTAGATCATGGTTATTATTTGGATTCATTTATCTATGATTATTTGACCATTTCACTACAATCATTTAAGTTTAGTCATGTGCATTATTGTTTATATGATAGTCATTGTGTTTATTGCATACAAAATTGATAATTTATAAAATTAAACATCTAAATACTTTATTAATGTTATAATTAGTTCAATTTCGATCTTCAAGGATGAAGAGGTTTAATTTTGATGAATTATAATTTTTTAACAAATATTTCTACCTAGAATAAATGAACAGAAAAATATGAGATGAGATAAATGATAAAATCTCCTTTCTATGTTTATCAACCTTCTTTAAAATGAATTAAGTGATTTTGGTTTTCTTAATATTTTTTGACTAGTTAAAAGAAATTATTGAGATGGAAATTATTTTAGAACGAGTCTTGATGAAAATAGATGAGAAAATAAGATGGAAAAAGATGGGAATGGTGATTTTCAATGATTTTTAATTTTTAAAATATCTAAAATGAAATAATCACGTAAAATTAAATAAATTTAATGTTAAACTACCCTAGTTGTTAATAAGGGATGTATGAATAGAAATAAACGAACTCAAAATCAAAAGAAATTAAACTATGAAAATAGGACTTGGTTGTTTGTTAGGTAGCAAAGTCCTTAGAATATTTGCAAATTAAAATATTGAATTTTAATTAAATAATAAAAACTTACAGGAAAGTCTTTCCTTTCCTTTTCTGTCACCCAAGGTTGAGAGAAGAGAATTTAAAAGGCTTTAGATCAAATTTTAAACTAATTTCTTACTCAAGAACATAAGAACATGAAGAATAGTGTTTAAATTAAATAAAATTGGGAAATAAATATCTTTCTATTCAAAGTCTATCACCTAATGAATAGAAAACATGTTCAAGGAGAATATCATTCAAAACATAAATGGAATGAAAAAAATAATAAAATATTTTTTCTCCCTTCTTTCCATATTCTTCTTCCATCTTGGCACCCTCCTCTCTCCTAGCCAATTGTTCTTCTTTCTCTCTCCATTTCACATTTTTATGTTCCAAATCTGAAAATAAACTATTAGTTCTCCATCTTCTCTTTCTAGTTTTGAATGTCCGTTTCCTCCTCTTTTTCTTGGAGAATATGCTGATTTTCCCTTTTTTACATGTGGCGATAATTGATAATATCATTTGTATCAGCTGATAATCGATTACTACATATAACATGCAATATTCATTATGATGCAATATGTGAAAACACATACATGAACTATATATGTTATGATTTTTGACATAAAATTGGTAATATGTTAAATGAATAAAATATTCATGATATATATTTGAATTGTCAAATCATAATGTCATGGGACTCCATATTATATAATCTTCTATGAGAATGTTATTATCTACTAAAATCATGACAAACAAAGGAGTAATGATTGAATAATTAAATCAATAAGATTCGATAAAGTAAAATATGAGTATAAAACTTTATTTAGTTGTCTATCAACTCATGACTTTACATTACAATAGTTGAATGATTTTCATCTCAAATCAGTTATATGATCAATCGAATGTTGAATTTAAGGAACAATATTTTTTTAATATATATTGAAAATATGTTGAAAAAATCATACAAATCAATTTTGAAAAATATATTATGATTTTAACATTGAAATTGAAGAATACGAAGTATACTTGTATCTCATATCTTACTTGATTCGATTTGGATGAGATTTGATCAAAAAATCATTACTTTTATAAAATATGTCATGTTGAGTTCATAATATTATATATCGGATGCTTATTGGGTTTCTATGAATAGACTGTCATTAGATATAAACATTAAGTGTTAAAGGATCCAAGTGTTGGTTTACTTAGAGACTATCTAAAGTAACAAAAGGACATGTCATATTATATTTACACAAATTTTAAATTTAATCATATTTAAAGCAAATCTAGTCATTGGAGATCCTGAAAAATTGACAAATAACTCATACATAATTTATCTATAAATATGACTAATATCCAATAGGAAGAAATAATCCTCTATGACTATATTTATTTTTTTATCTATTCTTCCTCTATTTTAGTGATCTTTATGTAGAGTATTCAAGAGGAAGGGAGAGAGACAAAGGACTGGTGATAATTCATTCAATATATGGCAATAAGATTAATGATTAAAGCCTAAAGAATATAAGAATATGATAATTACATATTAAACACTTTACTTATACATTTTCACACTATAGTTCATAAATTATGTCATTTTCCTATTTTCTATAGAAATGTGAGTGACAAGATAAATGACAAGGGGGGAAATCAACTTATTATTATGATGCAAAAGTATGAAAAGGATTTATAACCATGGTGCACAGCAAGGGCACATAATCTTCCTCTAATTTTCTATTTTCATCATGGACATTTATGCATTAGGTGAATATGAAAAGTAAAATTATAATTAAGGCTTACTTGTAAATTTATAGATGTAGGGGCAAAGTTAGAAGGCCCAATGTTAGGTGCACAATCCCAAAAGAGGGGAGCTGCCACCAACCTTGTCCTCATTCATAATCATCTCTTTCCTTCCTCTCTTGGTGCCTCCCTCTCCTACCATGTGGGTGGCCCACTCTTCTATCCCTTGGTGCCATTTGTACACCATATGTGAGACAACTCATCCCTTCCTCTTCTTTTGGTGGTGACAATACCAACAAAGATCGTGGGTCTCCTCCCTTGGCACAACAAGAAGAGGATCAACTGAAGACACCCCTACATGAGGCCTCCATTTTTCCCTACATCCTTTTGATGGCCTTGGGCATGGATTTTGATATTACAAATATATGAGAAAATATATGATTCATTATTAATTTTATTCACTAGATTATGATTAAATACTCATAAGTTTTATGTAAATTAATATATTATTTATCTTGTTACATTATGACTAACCTTGAGGTTGAGTGAAATCATAAATAGGTGAAGCATCATATATAAACAAATATTTGTTGAAAAATAAGTATTTAATAGGTAAATGATGGCTATGTTTTAAATTCATTTCTTTATAATTATTTAACCATTTAAGTGCAACTATTATTTATTAGTCACATACATCATTGAAAGAAAAAGAAAAAGGTTCAAAATATCAAATGAGATCTTATGAATCTCAAATTGGAAATCTAGACGATGACACATTAGCTGCTTACATAGAGAAAATGACAATTTAATGCTCAAATCTCAAAACAAAGTCAACAAGAAAGTTATTCTTCTATGAGATAAAAATCTTTAGTTTGAATTTCAAATCGAATGGACTAGAGAATAGAAAGATATTGAATTCATAATGATCAGAGGTTGTTGTCACACATTTTGAAAAATAGTAAATGTTTAAATTGACCTTCTGACTTTGTCTCTTGAGGAAAATGAGAAATATATTAGAGGACAATGTCCTACAAGGAAGTAAGGGAGATCAAAAAAAAATTTTCTACTTCGATCTACAACAAGAAATCTCTCTCACAATTAAAACTCATCATCGTTGAGTTTCAACTATGAGCAGATAGTATCATCCTTCTTCATCAATAATTGGTGATCAAGATAAAACTTGAATCTTTAAAGAATATTCTTCATCAGGCCCTAAGGTAACTGAGTGGTTAGTGAAGAGTGAGTTTGAGTAAAGGCACAAAGTGCTCTAAGTCCTATTTGGACCGTAAAGGGTTGGATCTCTGTGAAAGTCGAACCTAAGATATTGGGGTTGTTGATCTTATTAAAATCAGTGTGTATTTTTGAGAGAAATAATAGAATATCAGTAGGAAAGATCTTTCGAGACTAGAAGTAACTAGTATAAAAAACTCTTGCTTCATAGTAAGACCCCACTGAAAGAAAAAGAAAGTCATTCTACATGTAGATAATCACACAAATTTGTGTTAACATATATGTTGACACATCTAGCATCTGGGAAGAAAATTTAAGATTTCTAAAATATCAATTCACATCCCCTCTTGATATTTTTTCTAGCCTATTGATCTTTTACATCTCTCAAAATAAGAGAGAGAAGTTTATTTCCATTTTGTTCCTTTGATTTTTATGTAATTGAACCTATTTGATCCTAACTTAATACAACTCAAAGTTTATGACTCATTATTTCCTTTTGTTTCGTCATTTTTGAAAACTCAAAATTGTTGAAGGAAGTGAAAAACCTTCCCCACTAAACATCTATAATTTATTTATGAGGTGACTAGTTGAATCTTGAGAGAAACCCTCCTCTCAAATGCATTGAATTATACTATTTGTGGGTGTTGAATTTCAAAGAATAAACAATCAAAATACAACCATTAATTAATATACATCAATTCAAAACTCTTCTTGCTTTTGACTTAATTTTTCACTAATTTATCAAGAGACTAATCCTAGAAAAATCATTTTATAAATTTAAAATTGACAATCTTAATAATAACAACATAAGATTGAACAACTGATTAGTTGACTATTTATTGATTCATAATGAACTACCTCAAGGGAAGTATTCAAGGTATTCTTTATCTTTGAGTTAAGTTTAACAATAAGCCTTCAAGTTATTATGCTAATAAAAAGAAATAGTAAGACGATAGATTCAAGTGTCTATTCATTTGTCGTCTACTACTACAAAAATCTTGTGCATTCAATGCATATAATTTGAATAAATTTATAGTGATAAAGATTATTTATCTAATCACCTAGGGCGTTGTCTCATAAAAATAGTGGTGTAAGGTCTCATAGAACTATGAATCTATAAGAATATTTTTAGGTGAAATTCTAAGAGAGTTGAACCCATGGAATTAGCGGTTATGATTTGAATGATCATTACTTAGTGAAACCCAAAGACAAAGAGTGTCCTTAGAGAGTAAATGTAGGCTAGTGCTATACTACTATAAAAATAATGAGTCCACATTTACAAGTCACTAAGATCAGCCTAGTAAGAGAGTGACAAGGAAATTAAGAAAAAAAATCCTTCAAGGAAGAAAAGGGACAGATCAATTCACCCCCCCCCCCTTTTTAATCCTTGCTTGCCTAAATCTTAGTAATCCAATGTCTATTTTGAGAGGGACAGGGTGATAGAATGATTGAGGATGTGTTCTTCTTTTCTTGAAATAGCTTTGTAATCATTTTGTGTGTAGATTTCATCAATTTATTTAATCAATTAATTGAGTTATATCATGATTCTAAATTGATATTTGTCAATTTAATTCGCTAATTTCTCTCTAGAGAATCAATCAATTGTCCAACATCATTTTTTCCCATTTTTCAAGATTTTATTCAATTTTATGATTTTTGTATATTTTTTCTGAAATTTCCTTAATGTTTCTATAAAATTGAAATGAATGTACAAATATTCTAAAAAGTATTCTATAAAATTTTCTAAAAAATAAAACATTTGAGAAAATATTCTATCATATTACATGATTAATTTCATCATTTAATTCTTAGAAATTAACATCAAAATCACATAAATCATCTTAAATCCAAAATTTCCAATTTAAACTATTTTCTAAGAATTTTAATTAAAATTAAAGTATAA
Source organism: Spirodela polyrhiza (assembly GCA_024713555.1). Classification (NCBI taxonomy): domain Eukaryota; kingdom Viridiplantae; phylum Streptophyta; class Magnoliopsida; order Alismatales; family Araceae; genus Spirodela; species Spirodela polyrhiza. The sequence continues at coordinate 2,227,044 of CM046540.1, forward strand.
AGCACAGAAATATTAAGGATATTATCATGTAAAATATTGAGAGTTATAATGCATCTATGTTGAGCTTTGATGAAACCTCATACATAAGTGATAAATCATGCACATTTGATCTACTTGTGACCTAAATATCGTCATGAGAGCATGCAATTAAATTAGTTATCTTTACATATTATTTTAGGCTAATTTTAAAAAACATGACTAACTCTTGGTTATTATATATTTTACATATATGTCATAAGATCTATGGGGTTAAGTGAGGTATTAAAAGGGGGCTGAATTGGTTTTCTAGAGTCTGAGATTTTCTTCCTAAAGTTAATGTGTTGACACATATTTTAACTATATTCTTTGTGCCTATCTTTGTATGTGATTTTTTCTCACTCTTCTTATAAATTCTTTCACGATTTTCTCTCCTTCCCAAAGAATACTTAATCTTTTTATACTAGTTTGTCCCTCATCTAACTATTTTCAACCTTGGAAGATCTTTTTCACAGAATTTTATTATTTTACTTGAAAATATATATTAAAATTTATGGATCAATGGCCCAAAAATTCAAGTTCATTCTTTGCAGAGATTTAATCTCTTTCGGGCCAATTTGAGCTAGGAGCACCTTGTGCCTTTGTCTACAACCACACCCCTCACAACCCAGTTATCTTAAGACTTGATAAAGAGCTAGCTTGATCAATTTTAGTAGTTATTTTGATTACCAATTATTGATGAAGATGAATGAAGCAATTATGAGCACAATTAAAACTCGTAATAAAGTTTCTTGATCTTGTAGATGATTGATTGATGTAGATCATTGTGGAAGAGTTATCTTTTGAGTTTCTTAGCTTCTTACCTTTATTGATCATCATTTAATGATGTTCCAATTTAAATTCAAGAGATAAACATAGAAGGTCAGTTTAAATCGTTTCCATTTTTTGAAACCTATGATAATAACTTCTGACCAATTTAAATTCTATAACTTGTTGTTCTTTGATATGTTTGCCTTAAAATCTAAATCAAAATTTTTTCTTTGATAGATGAACAAATTTTCTATTAACATTGATTTCAAATACAAATGTTGAGGTAGCCATTTTCTCTACATAGGCAGCCAACATGTAATTGTCCAATTTTTAAGTTATAAACTTACAAAAACTCTTTTTATATTTTGAATCTTTTTCTTTTTCTTTTCGTAATGCAAGTGACTAAACTTAAATAGCTACACATAAATGAGTCAAAATAAATAATCAAGATATACCTTTTCTCATTTACCTATATTAATATTTATTTTTCAGCAAATACATATTTTATAAAAATTATGCTTCTCCTACCCATCAAATTTATTAATCTCAAGGCTTAATTCCTTAGATTAACTAGTTAGTCATAATCTCACAAGATAAATAATTAAATTAAATATTTTTAATGTATTAAATAAGTATCATACACTTGTGGAAATGTCTAACTTATGCCCAAGGACATCAACATATGTTTCACTAAAGCATGAAGAGTTTTATATAATGATACCTCAAAGACATCATGAATATTATAATCTCATTCATACTTATGTTTTCATTTCTATTTGTTCTTCATCCATTATCTTTACTTTTAATCCCTATATTCTCATCTAATTTCTATCTACATTTCTCATCTCTTATATCTTCATATCATCATCATCATAATCACCATCATCATCACCATCATCATCATCATCATCATAATCTTCTCCTCCTCCTCTTTATCCTTCTACTTTTTCTTTTGTTTTCTTCCTTTCTTGCAGGATGGGCTCCTAAGGGACGACCATCCCAAGACAATCGTCCCAAGATCACCCCAACGAGTCAATGGCGAGGCTAAAGCCCACCGCACACCATGCAACAGAGCCTTTCTGACAGCCAGCAAGGGAGCTAAAAGGTCAGGGGCTTCCAGAAACCCAGTTGAGATGTGACGTGGGCTGGGAAGCTTCTAGATTTTGGCAGAAAAGGTTGAGGCGAATTGGCAGCTGGAGAGGGAGAAAAGGAGGAAGGAGGCATACGAGGAGGGTGCTCGGGCTGAGTCAGCTGCAAAGTCCTCTTCCACATTAAGGTAGATGCATTACCGAGGGACTCAGGCGGGTGTTGTCTGGTGGAAGCAAGAGCTGACAGTCAGTAGGTGACGGAAGGTGGCTGCGAGGTCCTCTTCCACGTGACAAGTGGATGGAGGACCGAGAGCTTTCGGCAGGTGACAGTGGCGATTCGAGAATGGTGGCAGATAGTCTGTGGTGGTGGTTTTGCAACTCACAGATGGTAGCTGCAACCTGCCTTCCCAGTGGTAGCAGGACATGGAGGCGAGCGCTGGCTGCATTGTCAGCATTGACCAGTGGCAGTGGCAGTGACATCTCTTGACGGCAACCTCTTCCTCCAGCAAATGCAGCAACAATCCAAGGTGACGTTCCGGCACTTCCGGCAACAGTACTCCTCTCCAACCTTTTCTTTTTCTTTTTGTTATAGATAGTGTTGAACAGATAGTCTAATTCATGTGAATCTAGTTTAATTCATGCGAATATTTCTCATGAACTTTTATAAAAAACGAGAAATCTTGTCTTATGCACAGAAAAGTGAAATGATTGAAGTAGTAGGGTAAGCATGGTAAAATTAATATGGCAAAACGTTTAGAAAAATTATACTTTATGCACAAAACATGAAATAATAAATTTTGAATATTTAACTTAATTATTTAATCCACTCGTAAATTGACTCTGAAGGGAGATGTAGATTCCACTCTCTGGACTAACACGAGAATGATAACCAGATTTAACCTACCGATTCATTATATGTTTTTCAATATATTCTTCCAATAATCAAAAACATCGAATTTGATGCCTGATGACCTTTAGATGCAGAATTCGGGGTTTGATCCTTTTTATCCTCTTACAAGCAGACAATTATTGTTCAACTATTCAGTTTCTTGAAAATTAGAAGAAAAACAATTTTCACGAATGTTCACTTCAAACTATTAATATTAGATTGCCGTACTAGATGTCTTATACCTTAGGAAGAAAATTATAAGGAGCCACTCAAAGTTATGAAATTAATTTTTTTCCATAGATATCATAAAGTTTCCAAAAAGTTAACATTGGTAGAAAATAACTTCAAACATAATCCTGAAACGAAATTCCTACTCTTCCAGCTTCTCCTCACCGTCCTGCAAAGCAGTAGGACATGGAGTTACAAAGATTCTCTAGTTGATGGATAATGTCACACGAATTCCAATTTCCTTACAGATAATATAAAAACGTTGTGGAAACTAAATTAGTTTTTTGTTCAAAAACTATACAACAGATAATATATTGCTTTCATATTTCTTTTTTTCTCTTACTCTCATTATCGAGGTGATTTCCTCTCTCCCTAGGATTCTTGAAAACCTACATCCTTTGGTCAGTTTCTGAAGTTGATTTCGAAACCATAGCCAATTCATTTTTAATGTAAAACTCAACTTTCAGAATTATATTGCTTGGACTGAGATCATAAAACTTAGGTGCTACAGCTTAGATGCAGCTCATCTATTACGTTTGTTGTGGAAAAAGGTTGCAATAACACTTTAAATTTTACATGTCTCCAAAGTCTTATCACTTGACATTACGGAAATAACTACATTTGGCATTTCTTCCAAAAACCAGTCTCAGTCTACTGCGATACTAGAACTAGATTTCCAACCAGTTTCTGATAAAAAATGGAAATTTTCATTGGTTTATTGCCTGATGCAGAATGACATTTATCAAAACAAAATCTCAAAAAGTCCAGAAAATCAACGTGACTACTATTAGGGATTAGTTTACCTTTTTTTCTTAACAATGAATGCAAAAAATAGAATTATAAATCTTATCATAAAAAAATAAACATAAGAAAGGTAATTTTTGTTTCTTGTGTAAGGTTATTTATACCTCCTCCCCATTTCTTAACTCTATCCCTCGCTGTTGATGCCTGTAAACAGCATTAAGTCAGTAGATAGAATGAGTAAGAATATAATCTTCTTAAATTAGAAAAAGGGTTAAAGGCGAAATATTATGAAATACCATAGATTGTTGAAGGTATTGAATAAATGGAGACGACATTTACACATCCACCACTGATATCGAAATGATGAATTCTAGTCATGTTATTGGTTTTATATGATCTACATTCATATTTTTCGTATTTCTGATTTGCGACATAAAATATTACCCCCTCTAAGAAAATCAATTATCTTATAGGGCATCTAAAACATAATGTGAAAGACTAGAAGAGGTAGGTATGAATGTTTCATTTGAATGTCATGCCAAACCATACTGCATATGTTGAAAACTTGGAAATAATAGAGATATTCATTATCTATGTTGTACAGAATACAGCTGCTCAAAACCTTCCACTTGATCAATATCTTAATTAACGAATAAATTTAGTTCATAGCGATGAAAGATATATATATTATATTAATTATCTGTTTGACCTGTTAACCTTTAAATGGCTAAAATGGAAAAAACATAATTTGTCCAAAATAATTACTGTAAGTCAATGTGGTCTCACAAGGTAACATAAAATAAGAGATATTAGATATATCCTGGAAACGAAAGTCAAATAGAAACTCTTGGTCTACATTTGTCGGTTTATTTAGAAGAAAGGAACACATGAGAAGGTTCTTCCAGCAAAAAAACATCGTCTAATTCAACTTAAGATAAAACTTGGAAATAATATCAAAATTTCGATGTTGTTAGAATCATACTTTAGAAAAACTAAAATGGCAAGACAATAAAAATCATGACCAATTGTAATTATTTAATGTAGAATGTTTTCAAGAGAGAAAATATTATAGGATTGGATTTATGAAATTAATTTAAAATTATTATAAATGAGAATTCCCAAAAAATCATAGGCACCTTCTGTGCTGATTTATCTGGTGTTCATTAGATTCCATAAAAAGGCAAATAAAATCTACAACAATAAAAGAGATCCAAATTCACCTCTTTGCTCCAGTTCGTTCTATAAGTCATCACAGCTAATATCATTGTCTGTAGTAGAGTTCCTGAAATCATTCCATACCAAATACCCTGAAATATCACCTTATGTAAGATGGAGATGGCCCATGGTTTTATAAATATTCTAAGAGAATAATCTATCAGTTTAAGAGTCATCAAATGAAGGCTTGATAAGCTTTTTGAAATTTAATTCCTTTGAATGATAAATACTGCATAACATTTCTATGTTCAACATTTCCTACGACTCAGTTAAAATGCAAGAATATATTATTACCTTTACTCCTAAGCCGAACTTAAAGGCCAAGAGAAGACCAATAGGAATACCAAATAAGTAATAGCTTCCAACATTGACATAGGCCACGAATGCTTGCCACCCAGCTCCAATAGCCACACCTATTGATAATGCATAGAATATCTATTCAGAAGAGAACAACCAGAACTATTTTATTGCATGAGAAATAATTTTTTCGAACAAGTCATGGAAACATGGGTTAATTTCAGAAAATATACGATGATATTGCGAATTCTTTGATTTTTCATTATAACAACCATACAGTGCAGACTTCATTTTCATATCTATCTATATGTGGATCTCAGGAAGCTGGACCTAAGTACGCCAGGCACAAGAGTTTCCATGCTTTCAAAACTTATCCGTTACATGAAAATGACAAGAGGTACTGGGCACGAAGCTAACAATTAGAGATATTCCTAGATATCTTTGGGATATATTTCCCAGTACTAATTAGTACCTATCTCATTTCCAGCCGTTTATCACTTGTCGAGGAAACAGAACGGCGTCACGTCAAGTAAAAAAGACAGGTGGGGGGCATCAAAGGGAGCTTACACGGGCTACTGATACCCACCCGTCTGATCACATGAATTCTCAAAACTTACTAAATTTTTTAAATATTGAAATCCGAATACGTCATCAGGTTTAACGTTTGAATCGCTTGATATTTCAAATAAAACTCATGAAAAATCAGAACGAGAGAACCACAGTTAGAGACCTGAAAGGACTGGCTGCACATTGTTCGTGGTGACGGTGATTGCGAGCAATGGAGCAAGCTGATAGACCAGCTCTCTGACTTCTGAGCTGTTCGTGAAGGCGTATGGGAACTCCTTCCGAGTGATCATCAGAATGATGGCGAGGATTACTCCTATCAGGAATGAGGTGACGACGGCCACAACCACTGCGAATTTGGCCCTCTTCGGATGACCAGCTCCTAGCTCGTTAGACACCCGCACACTAGCATAATGCCGTTATATTACTGCTGTTTAAAATGACATAACATAACATAACATAAAATAAAATGGAAGGTTAATGGCGAACCTTATGGCAATGTTTGATCCTAGGGCCACCATTATTGTCAATCCGCTGATGTTTATACTAGAAAGGAGATGAGTACATTGTCAACAAATATGACAAGTTATATATGAAGACAAAAAATATGTATAATTTTTAACTATGAACAACAGCGTAGTTGAACACTTTTTAAATGTTTATAATCTTAAATAAATTAGCTGCATTTTATGCTACCAAATATCAAATAAACTGAAGTAATATTTTTACCAGATAAATAGTTGTATAGTTAAATAGTTGTGTTGCTCCAAAAATAAGATCAATGAATGGAAAAAATGATAATAAGAGATGAGAAGCCTACCATATGGACATTGCATCCACGGAAATCTTTGCATTTTTGAGATACCCAGCACAAAGAATCAGCACCGTATAATACCACAACTCTAAACTGAGGATAAATACATAGCGAATTTAATCATTGAATCAGTTCAAACATCGAATGGCAATAAAAAATAATGAGACTTCGTCCACACCTTGGCAAGCTTGAACAAAAAAGGGACACTGTACCCTATGGAAACAGATCCCTCATCAATTGGTTGTTTTCTTGGTCGTTTTTATCTCATCCAACGGTTTGGGGAACAGTGTTCAAGTCGTACAAGGGATCGTCTCATTTAAGGGAGTCGTCTCCCAGATAGGAATAGACTTGACAATACTAAGACCCAAACTCGAGGGAAATAAATGTATATGTATGGAATTAAGCAGATAGATAGATCGATCGATCAGTCGATAGATAAATAGAAGATAGATAGACAGAGATAGGAAGAGAATTGTCGAGGTAGGATTGGGAAAATAAAGTGACTAGGAAAAAGGCTTCGGGCTGTAAACAGAGTTTACCCAGAAGAAACTAGCAACTCACCAAAGCATGACTGCGGATGCCATGGAGAGGCGAACGAAGGCCCACACTTGATGGAAAGCCTTCCAGGAGAAGCCCGACCAGGCCTCTCCGCAGGCCCCGCAAAAGACGTACGCCATCTGCGTCGTCACGATGATCCACCAGGAGAGGTTGAGGACGAATGCAACCCCTGGCAGGCCCCAACCCAGCCGCAGTACCAGAAGCCAGTTGAGCAACCCATGAAGCAGCAGCGTCCCCGCTGCCACCGCTGTCCTGAACATGAACCGTCTCTGTGCCTGCAGGAACTTGGCGAGGGGGAAGTTGAGCGCGTAGGCGAACAACTGCGGCAGCATCCACAGTGCAAACTGCCCCGCCGCGCGCGATATCTCAGTGGTCTGCCCAATTAGTCTCAGCCAGCTCGAAGCATACACATACAGCGGCGTGAGCAACAGTGCTGTAACAAGTAGGATGAGCCACGAGCGCTGCATGTAGACGCCCAGCATGTTCAGCTCCCCAGCGCCGTAGGCTTGCCCACATAGCGTCTCTAGAGCGCTCCCCATCCCCAGCTGCAAACCACAGAAGGCATGGATCAGGTAAAGCGATGTCTTGAACTACTTAACTGACCAGAAAGCATTCCGGAAACGGAGAATGTTGGCCAGTACCATCAGGCCGTAAGAGAGACCGGCGATGACCGAATTCTCGACGGAGACGGCGGCGAGCTCGATGGTGCCGAGCTGACCGGCGACTATCTGAGTGATGGCGCCGAGGGAATACTGGCAGATGGCAGTGAACATGGCAGGGCCAGCCAGGAACCAGAAGACCTTCGACTCCGCCCCAAACTCCCTGAAGAAATCCCTCAACCCACTTATGTGCTCCCTGTCTCCTTCCTTCCCCGTCAAGAATTCGGCTCTTGAGTGGCCAGCGTTCTCAGCATCTCCAGCCAGGAGCGGCTCGATGACTCCATCCTCACCCATCCCTCCCATTCTCGCCTCCCTCTCTCCGATTATGTGTCACCCGCCACCCTGACTTTAAGAGGAAACAAAAGTCGGGAGTAAGACGAGACACTCCCCAGCCACCTACGCCAGTTCCCTGCGGAGACAAGATAACAGCGGGGGACGGGGTGGGTGGGAGAAGGGAGCTGGGGAAAGAAGCGCAGAGCTTAGGAGGCTCTTCCATGGTTAATTACATAGACCCTGGTGATTGCTGCAGGACAAAATTAGGTGAAGTCAGCGGCTCCGGCCTCTATTATTTCTTTTCTGCCTTTTTGGTAGAACGAAGAGATGAGTAAAACGAACCACCCCCACCTTCCCTGGAAACTTTGGCACAAGAAAAAGAGGTGAAGTAACTGAACAGAGTTGGCTGTCCATGTTCGAGTGGACTGGTCGCTGGCCCGTGCCTGCTCGACCGTGTTCAGCTGCGGGAGTCCCAGAGAGGCGGACGGAGATCGGCAGCTTAAGACTCTGAAGCAGCGTGCCACCTAGAAGTCAACGACTGACCTCGCGGGCAGTGAAGATTTACGGGATTAGTTGTAGATTATCGACCCTCCCCGTCTTCTAGATGCGGAAGTGAATTTCTCATGGACCCTTGCCAACTATTTTACCAGAGGGAGTTATTGCCGTTCAAACCCTTAGCATTCCCGGAAACGTCAATTTTTGCCGGCGATGGACGACATCTATGGCAGTCTGTGTCCATCAACGGACTGGACACAAACAAAAGAAAAAATAAGAGGGCAATGATGATGGAGGCCACCCCTTACTCTACCATTATTATAGCGGTATGGGGTTCGAGACAAAGACAAAGAAAGATCCATGACCGTATTCTCGTAGTTCCTTATCCCCACTTGATAACTGTCGAGTACTTTGTCTTTTAATTATAAAAAGCAAAGTAAAAGCCACTGATTCATAAGAAAAACACGATTAAGGAAATTAGTCATCTAAGGTCAAATTAAACATTTTTGAAACTTTATATAGAATTTTTGAATGTCATATTTTCCGCATGAGGAATTTGATGGTCTAACTCGATCTATTGACAAATAGTAGAGTTAGTACACATCATTAATTGTATTTTCACTATTATATTTATTATGGATGAGTGTTAGTCTTCTCCAGAAAGGTTGTGCCCTTCTCTATATAAATGTAATAATAGAACATAAATCCCTCTGGGGAATACAGATTAAAGAGGTCTAAGTTTGTTTTGAGCTGCACTGAGGGATATGAAGAGCCCTAGGATGGCTAATGTGGAATAGAGGGAGGTGAATAGGTTTTAATAATAATAGATTTTATATTTCTTCCTTCAAGATTAGTTATCTTGATGTATGCTTGATCTCTTAGGCACTAAGATTGACCTCATTTCTAAGGAAAATTAGACTCTATGATCGATATGATAAAATAGGATTTAATTTTCCTTGCACTTTAGACTTTTAAGAAGACCCTAATCACATTTCTTCCTATTCTTCCCCTTTATTTTCTTTAAATTGATGAATTTTCAATCATTAATTTTGTTTTCCCTTCATTTCTTCTCTTGTGGACGAGCTAGTATTACTTCATCCAATCTTCTAACCCCTTTCCTCCCAAAAATTAATCTTAGAAGAATTTATTGAAATCACTATAGATTATTCAATTCTATGTGGATTGACCTAACTTCTACCTTATACATTTATATATCTTTATTAGAAATCAGTCACATAAATTTTACCTTTGAACATCCTAAATAGTGACATTTAGGGTTATTGATAATTTAACAAATTATCTTAATAAAAAGGCAAGAGGATGTAAGAGTATAGCTTAATGAATGTAGGAATATCATGAATAGGCATTAAACATTCTATACATCCATCTTTATGTGATGATATAAGTATGGAAAAGAGAAGATAAAGGAGATGATTTATTTCTGAAATGTATATATATATATATATATCAATAGTATTTGGGGGGAAGAGTAATTGATAATGATGATACAAGAATATGATAACACTTGGCTCATTAAACATGTGATGAATTGAACTTAGTAAAATCGTAACTTTTATAAGATATACTTGTAATTCTTATAGGCTATGAGGGGCAAAATATGAAGGTAAGTGTTAGGGCAAATAATTAAATAATAGGAGCAACTGCCACCCTTCCATATTCATGATCCTCTCACCTCTTGGCGTGTTTCTCTCCTACCTACTATAGGGATGGCTTGCTCATCCTTTCTCTCATAACATTGTCTTCAATCACTTGGGATAGATTAGCTCATCCCTTCTCCCTCCTCTCTAGTGGTGATAACACTAGAGGCCATCATGGATCATCCAAGGTCAACATACAAGGACACCTTGGACCATCAATCCATGTGTCTTCTTTCTCTCATATAGTAGAGCGAGGATCATCACCAAACTTGCCATCTATACATGGCCAGTCTTCTCTTCCCCATGATTGTAAAATTAAGAGGGAGAAACCTTTATTTTATCATGTTTTCTAAAGTTTATTTTCTTCCTTGTTATTGACTTTTATCCTGCACTTAATTAGATCATGTTCTTCCCTCCATGCTATGTTTGAATCTCACATGGACGCTCTCATATCATAGGAGGATCATTAAGTGTAGATGAATTTTGTATTTATCACCCATTGGTCAACACAGCCTTGAGAGAAAATTCTCTCTCAACATTTGTTGAACATCTACTTGATTTAATCTGACAAACCATCATCATATTTTGAAATTAAATAAAGCATATCTATTTGTTATTTCTTCGATTTTCATATTAGAATATAGGTTAGTATTACATCTTTCATCAATATAAACCCACAAAATATAAATTCTTTGTGTTCAACCTAAATTTCATAAAATAATTAAGAGTAAAGTTAATTTGAGATTCAATTTATAAACGTGGGATCTGATGGTTCTAAATCACAATGACTAAAGACTATCACTTCTCCCTATCGAAAGTGGATTAAATTATATCCAGACAATTTGAACTCCATTGACATTGTAAGGAGTTTTAGTAGTCATGGAGCACCCATGCTAGGATTAGAACCCATTGTAGAAGTATCTCCTACAGAAGATGAAAGAATTTCTCCTTCATTTGAAATATCAATAAATTGGTTGAATTCATCATATTTGATATTCTGTCAATAGATCTTTGCTGAGAGAAGGATGGTTCAAGAACCATAATCTTTGGAAGAAATTTTAAGAAAGATAACGATAGGAAACGAAAGGAATCCGACCCACTATGTGGCAAGATAATGCAAGGAGGTATGGAGAGAGAGATTCTCTTATTCGTTGTTAAAAGACTCTTTACAAATGACATGGGGACAGGTATTTATACCAGACCCTCAAAAAGTTCTAGACATATAACTCAATTATTACAAAAGACTTGATAATAAAAACTAGAAACATCTCAACAACAGCTATCATAATCATCTTTACGTTGTCCATCATCAAGACATATGGCAAAGTTTTAATTGAAGACTAAGTCAATTCAGCAGCGAACCAGGGCATCTCACTCTGCACCAATGACAAATATCACAAGAAGCTCTGTCAAAGAACTACAATTTATTTACAAAAAAAAACCTTAAAAATAGAAGATATATCAAATAAAATCCCAAAATTTTCAATATACACGAGAACCTGTATTAGCTTCTCAGAGAATTAAACAGGCCACACCACATGGGAACGGGTAGAGGGCCAAATGGAAGGGTGTACTGTGAAGGTCAGGAGACGTGCAAAGGGGCCTCAGGAACAGTATCAAGAACAAAAGGCCCCAGTTTGCCGGTTCTGAACAAAGTTATCAACTTCTTTGAGACCATGGTGCGAGCTTCTTCCACAGATTTTGTCGATATCTTAAAGGTCTCCTGGAGGACTGTCAGCTGTTCGTCAATGAGGCACTCCAGCTCGTTCTCCCCGGTTAAATTCCCCTCAAATGAAACGAATGTGGCGTACAGTGTCCGTTGAACATCCTTTACGACGTCCTGCATCCACCAAGTGTGAAAAGGTGACGGAACTGTGAGCTAACAAAACCACGGAACTAATTTATATAGAAAAATTTTAGAAGTAATTGTTTGAAAGATGTGGTAAATAGTCTTTCAAGGGATATGTCATAGAACCCCACCCACCCCCACCCCCCACCCTTCAAATTGGGGATGCAGAACAGCTGTTGATAAAATATCACTGGTTTGCTACACCAAAGTTTGGATGGCAGCTCCTGAGTTAAAATTACCAAGAGATCAAGCCGGGTTCCAGATGATTGAGAGTGAAGGCATAATAAAGAGATAGGTGGAATTGGGAGGAAAATCAAAGGAGGCATTGGGGAAGATTGAAACAAAACGCCAGAGATGGAACCAAGGCAGCAGCAGTACTTTTATGGTGAGGAGATAGTTGAGAACAACATCAAAAATTACACACATTTGTAGAGAAAAGTTTAGAACAACCGATAATAGAAATTGGGAAAAATTGAGCACAGAAAGAATAGGGTGGAAGGCAGTTGAGAGAGAAGGAAAGAAAAAGTTTTAAGAAAGCGTGTAAAATAGAATATAAATAAATGGAAAGAACTGAGAAAGAAACGAATCATCAGGAAAGATAAGAGAGAATAAGATGGATGATCATGAAGATAGAGAGAGTGAGAAGAGAAAAAGATGAAAGAATGGGAAAGAATGCAAAGAAAAGATGCACAGATGCACAGCCAAAAAAGAGGACAGAGAGACAAAAAAAGGGTTGTAAGAGCAACCACGAGGTGAGAAACACTCAGACAGTGGATAATAACGAAGAAAAGAAGAATTAGAGCTGACAAAAAAAGGATGGAGTAGGGAATATACCTTATGGAAAGTAAAGACACTTTTCCTCATACATAAGCCTTGTAGTTATATGGAAAGAATCTAAATATATTACCTCAATATACCACACGTCAGAATGATCCAATTGTTGCCCCGTCCGTCGTAAAGAAGCTTTAAATATTTTTTTGTTTCTTGTTATTGCCTCAGATAGAGATCCACTCCGCTCATTGTTCAAGTTCTTCCAATGAAGAGGTGTGTTCCGATTGTTCAAGACTGAAAGAAAGTACCTTGCAAGGCGCTCCTCACCAACAACTGAATCTTTCACAGCTCCTAGGTCACAAGAAAGCTTTCAAAGATAGTTCTGAATATAAACACCACTCTAGGACCACCGAAAAGGAGAAATTAAGGTAGATTAAACAGAAAATAAAGTACCCATCTCGAGAAAACAAAGGACTTATAGCGTCAGAAAAAGTCATGCCATAGCCTCTTAACATGAACAGAATTATATTTTCTCAATTTTAGCAAGAAAGGCGCTACAATGAAGAATTATCTTCTTATTAAATCAAGGCTATAAAATAAATCATCAGCGTTCAACTTATTTACATAGACCAAGTGATAGAGTAAGTGCCCCAAGTCGAGGACATTTCAGACATCCTCATTCGGGCACAATGTTAGGTCTTCCTGTAATGTTTTGGTTAACAATTTATGAGCCAACTTTTGGGCAAGAAAGCAAACAAGTAGAAGAGGAACCTGTCAAGGCAAGCTTCAGTCCCGTCTCTATGTCTGCAATGCTAGGAACCAGAACACCAGGTGTGTCCAAAACGTATATGCTAGGCTGATTTGCAATCTGTGGAAGACGTCATCAATTGCTGAATAAAATTTTTTGAAGGGAAATCGTGCTATTTTCCAATCACTGGGTCATGAAATACCTACTATCATAAATAAATGAATGGCATGTCCTGACAAATGACACAGGTGTGTTTTCTTCATAATATACAGAAACAATGAAGAAAAATAAATAATATAATAATATACATAACTATAATACATGTCATTGAAGTTTTCACATCAATAACAATAAAATATTATTATCTATAAATAGTTTCCTAGTTAACATTATCTAAAATACTTATGAAGAAAAGTTTACATCCAACTACCATGATGGTCAGCAAGCCGCTAATCAGTGCATTAGCCATTTTCAGGCAAACCGTGGATGAAGAACACCATGAACACACGATTATCTCACGAGATTAGTATATTATATGCATTTGCACGCAATTGTTATCATCTCATTAGAACAAGCTTTTATTCGATACACATTCAAATAAGGACTGCGTCTCTGATTTCTGAGCAATCGGGTATTTGGTCCTCCAAACTAAATAAATACTACGCAGCATGAAATAGATTGGCTCATTCGGTGATGTATTAGATTAAGTTTGCAAAAGCCAATCTGAATCAATTTTCTGATAAGGGTAACTGCAGATGAGGCTTAAATACCATGAGATGGTTATGGTTTCTTAAAACTGCCTCCCCATATAGAACAGAGATCAACAGAAAGGTTCAGAGATGTCATAGGTTCAACAGAAAACTATTGACGCCATAGTTTGTAAAAACCCAAGCATGGTACAGCAAATTAACCAGAGCAGCAACAGAGAGCTTATATTTAGAAGGATGCACCTGCATAAATCGAGAACCAGGACATGTCGAACAACTCAAAGGTTGGCATAAACCTAGACGGAAGCGATGCTCTAACATAGAAAGTAAGAAAGGAAAGAAATACTGTGAGCTTGTATTAGCAGGATGCAACTTCTTCCTCAGAAACTTTGAAAGGATAGCAGCATGAGCATTTGGCAGCTGCTTCATTTGAAGTGGAGCTCTATATATATATATATATATATATATATATATATTATATATTACAATTGAATATTGCAGGTCCATCAAGATCATAATCATATCAGCCCACATGGGTACCGGCCTTTATGGCTCATCTAGGTCCCTTGAGTTGAGTCTTTTGTCTCTGTCTCTGTCTGTCTGTCTCTCTCTCTCTCTCTCTCTCTCTCTCTCTCTCTCTCTCTCTCTCTCTCTCTCTCTCCCTCCCCCTCCCCACCCCCCCTTCATGTACTCTCTGTTTCTATCAATCCTTAGAATTTAATGTGGAGTTTGACATTGCCTCCATTAGATGCGATTGAATAGCATATCAACTGACCAAATTACGAGGAACTTCATTTAAATCTCAGTTTCTATCAACGAAAATCATTAGAGGTCATAGATTCTAGAGAGTTGCACTGGTGCTTCTGCCAACATGGTGAATGAACAATTAACATGTAGGATACAACAACTATAACCGCCATAAAAAACATAATGAAAACTAAAGCCAAAAATAGCAATAACATTCAAATTAGATGTATTCGACAAGAAAAAAAAATTGAAAACATAAAAATTTGATGAGAATGCTAAATTTCTCAAAACAGGAAATATGCATAATTTTGACCTTATATCCTGCAATATCCTGGGTGACACCAGGCAAAGGTCCAACGGTTGCTCGCTTCATTCTATCCTGCACTGTGACAAAAAATCATTTCGATGGGAAAAGATGTCCCATTCAATTGTCAGAAGAATAAACGGCCAACATTGAAAACTTGATTATAGTTAAAAGGAAATCTTAAGAAAAAGTGGAACCAGTTACCAGGAAAGCGAGAAGATGCAATCTGATGAATGGAATTAATAAGTGCAGACTTCCCAACGTTTGGAATACCAACCACCATGACCAAAAGTGTCGGTTCTCTGGAGATAACTTCCTTCAGTTTCAGTTCCACGAGTGTAAGCAGCTGTTCATTCCGAACACGAAAATCAACAGGATAATTATGGAAGAAACGAGTAGAACTGATTAGACAAAAAAAGTGACAGACAGAACAAGAGTCCTAGACAAAACTACAATACTAACGCCAGAAATAATAGACAGGGTGACTCAAAGCTAGAATTGAGCGGGACATTGCACAATAGGGAGAATACTTTTTGAGCATGTCATAATAAAACGGATGAAAAAAAATATTGATAATAGAAACATCCAAAACGCATGTAACAGCAATTACAGTGGCACATTCACGAAAAATAATTGATAAGTGGATCATGTGCAAAATGAAGCTGCCTGTTAATAAGGGAAATTCTAAACATCAGAACAAGCTCAGTATGAAAAACTTGTGACAATTGGTTCGTCTAGACTTGCTTCTTGATTGTTTTCTTTACCGACTAAGTCCCTGCTCTTCTGTCGTTGGCTCACCTAGAACATTACCCAGATAAGGTTCCCAGCCCTCTCACAAGCACAGACATATATATATGCATAGACATGATTGAAGAACTGTCTATTTCAAAAGTTTCATTATTCCTTCATATCAGCATGACTAGAGAAGTATTCAGATTTCAGTTAAACAAAACATATCACAGGTTAAAATATTTCCGAAAAGTCATGGACAAGAAAAAATTTGAGTACACCTTTAAGACATGAAAATCAAGGTTATCAAGTTTGTTAATAACAATATTAACATAAAACAGAGAGAAAAATGAGATGAACGTCGAGTCTGTCGATCATTAGTAGATGGCACATTATTCATTCAAGGTGACAACAGTCAACTGTGGAATGTCATATCCACAAAGGTTGAGAACAAAACATTGCAGCTTTGAGCCTAGGGATTCATGTGGAGCTAATAAGCAGGATTTTGGGGTTTTAATTTCTAACCTTGGAAATTTAGATAAAATATTAAAAAGTCTCCAAGATTTGGCTATTTTACAGATCTTTCGGATATAATTATAACGATCTAAAAGGGATATTTCCAAGCATGAAGATCTTTCGGCTGATACAAAGCTGTAGTGATACTACACCTAATGCTCACGTTAATTTTTACTCCTAGGAATCTCCAGGTCACTACAGTTGGCATGAGATACCGTCATCCAGAAGGTCACAACTTCGCATGATACCCAAGGAGGTCAAGAAAGTAGACTAGCTTTTTGCAGTTATGAATGAATATCGTTTTGAACCACTGTGCAAGATATTGTGCAACCGTATCAGCCATCAGAAAGACTTCCAAGGCCAATAGGGTTGACCAATAAAGCCATAGTATCAGCTGCAACAGAAGCTGGATATCCACCATCAATCCAACGACACAAGCCAAAATGGAAGATCTGAACATTAGAAGTACACTTACTGGTAGATAGATTACAACTGTTAGCATGGAAAATGAGCTTTATAGTTTGCATGAAGCTCACAACTCTCCTGACGTTCTGTAAATAGAGCGTTCGAACTGATGCAGGATGGATGCAAGGAGTGCTGACACCTCATGATCGCGCAAGACCTAAATCATGCTCACTCATGAATCATGAAGAAGATAAATAAAGGGAGTCAGCTTTGATATGAGAGATTCAGCTCCCATTATCCATCAAAATTTGTATTCTGAACATTTTCACTGAGTAACACGCCAACATGTTATTATAATTGCTCTTTTTAACGGAAAATTGTTCCCAACAAGTTAATCTTGTATCTTCCAAATCCCCCCTTAAGGCGCTGGATTGCTAGTTATTTGATGGAGCACGAGTGATCTTGGAGAGGAGTGTGACAGTAAGGGAGAACGGGAAGAAAAGCATACAGCTCACACCGGCACCTGTCCAAGGAGTCAATTTTCTTCACATTATTTTCTTCCTTTCTCTTCTCCTGTTCTCTTTCCTCTTCGACAGCTTTTTTAAATCCTCCTTATCCTCTCCTCTCACCAACCTGAGATTCGCTAAAAATATCTGCCCTTTATCAGCTGATGTTCATCCGGGATCATCACTGGAACAGGAACCAAGCATATAAATACTTTAGTTCTAAAACACAGATTTCAAACCTCTCCTCAGGCAAGACCAAAGAGAAAGATGATACTGAGCTTCCATAGACATGTACCATATATTCAAAATATATCACTTGAACAAAAAGTCAAAAATCCACGAACAACAACTGATGTCAGAATTCAACAGGGAAATTCAGATCCTCCGGATATCCAATGACAGTCAAAAGAAGATTGGAAAAAATATCCATGCAGCTGAAGCTTTAACACCTCAAGCATGTTACACTGGCAGATAAAATAACTAAACAGAAAAAATCTGGAGTCGGAGATTTTGCTGGCAGGTGGAATAGTTAAATAGCAAATAATTTCCATATTATAATCCTGTTACCTCCTTGACAGAGCCCCTACTATGTGCGTTGATTGCGAGGGCATCTTGCTTGGACTTTTCAAAGTACTGAGACCACCGCTGCATCACCAGAAAGGAGAGTCGTCAAAGAAATCGAAGAAAAAATGGAGACCCTTGATCAAAAAACTGCACGGAAAGCATTACTCTATGTGTAAATCTCACATGCATTATGTTGGGGTTCGCCAAATCCTTCTTGTTCAGAGCGATGATGCGCCTTTTACCAGAGAGAGAACTTTGTAGATCCATGTTGGCGGAGGACAAGGGAATCTGACAGGAATTAAAAGGAAATCAGGCTGAAAATGTTCCTGATAAAGCTTAATCAACCAAATCCACGGGCACCGCAACTAAAAGCGCTGTTCTTCCTTTGAACTTCTTGCTGGTGGCCCTTGATAAGTAGGAAGTCCCGAGAGCACGGAAAACAGCCCAAGAGCTGATGAAGGAGGATAAGAACGGCCAGCAGATTTCTGAAGAGAATTCTCAGATTTTTTTTCGCTAAATTAACTACTATCCCCAGTCCAAGAAATCACATCTTAGGGTTTTCAGCTCCCATTTTTTCGAGGTTTATCGGACAAACATCAGCATACAGCCATCCCGTATGACGAAGCTCCAGGTCCATTGAGGTCTCGATACTGCACGGAAGCTAAACCCACACCCAAGGGCCGCAGCAGCAGAGAAGTGTAGTTGGAAGAATGATAATTTATAATTATGGAGTCGAGGGAGAGAGAGAGAGAGAGAGAGCGAGGGGTGAGAGGGAGGATGGGAAGGAAGGAGGGGATGACGAACTCACACGAGCATCGCGAACTTCAATGACGAGATCGGCAAGCTTGAGGCGCTCTCGGATGACGCGGGTGGCGGCCGCCATGTGGCCCGGGAACCAGTTGATCACCCCGCCGCCGGCGTTGAAGGCCATTTTCCCGAGGCTCTGCGTCGTCCCGGCAAGCCGCCTCGCCAACTTGCCCATCGGCCGTCCCCCACGCCGCCGTTGTCGCAATCAAATCTCCCCCTTCTGTCCTCCTTCACCCAACTGGTTCTACAGCTTCAAGCTCTTGTGTGCCGGCTTCGCCGCCGCCCCAATCCCACCGCCGCCTCTAAGTTCCGGCGTCCTCCGGTGCTCGTAGGCTACCCAGCTTAACGTTTTACGTCTCGAAGAAACTTCTCTCTCTCTCTCTCTCTCTCTCTCTCTCTCTCTCTCTCTCTCTCTCTCTCTCTCTCTCTCTCTCTCTCGCTCTCTCTCTCTCGCTCTCTCTCGCTCGCTCTCTCTCTCTCTCTCTCTCTCTCTCTCTCTCTCTCGCTCTCTCTCTCGCTCTCTCTCTCTCGCTCTCTCTCTCGCTCTCTCTCTCTCGCTCTCTCTCTTGCTCTCTCTCTCTCTCTCTCTTGCTCTCTCTCTCGCTCGCTCTCTCTCGCTCTCTCTCTCTCTCTCTCTCTCTCTCGCTCTCTCTCTCTCGCTCTCTCTCTCTCTCTCTCTCTCTCTCTCTCTCTCTCTCTCTCTCTCTCTCTCGCTCTCTCTCTTGCTCTCTCTCTCTCTCTCTCTTGCTCTCTCCCTCTCCCTCTCCCTCTCCCTCTCCCTCTCCCTCTCTCTCTCTCTCTCTCTCTCTCTCTCTCTCTCTCTCTCTCTCTCTCTCTCTCTCTCTCTCTCTCTCTCTCTCTCTCTCTCGCTCTCTCTCTCTCTCTCTCTCTCTTGCTCTCTCTCTCTCTCTCTCTCTCTCTCTCTCTCTCTCTCTCTCTCTCTCTCTCTCTCTCCATGAGAAAGACTCTAGCTAAATAACTCATAGAATGAGTTCTTGGAATGCATCTCATCGAGGGCCGCGTTAGTTTTTATTATTATTATTATTATTATTATTATTAGGAGGGCCACTTTAGTTTACTGATCGTCTCAAGAAGACGGCTGTGGTAAGTGGAATGGATTCCCAAAATGCGTTTCGTTGACTTGAGCCCCTCGTAGGGTTCCGGTCCGGTTGTCAACAACAACATAGGGACCAACCTGTGCAGAGCTTTACAGAATGAGTTCTGAGAATGAACTTAGGAACCATTGCTAATGGGTTGACTTACAAATATGACCAGGCAGATGGGTCCAGAATACGAGGAATGAGTTCTCCCAATCAGGTTGACTTAACGTTCTACGGTTGAAAATATGAACAAGTGTACCATAATGGATGGTTGAAAGATCCTTCAAAGACATGTTTTCCAATGCATTGACCCTAATTGGGCTCAAAAGTCGATTTTGGGCCACCTGCTAACAACCCCAAGCCTACTTACAAAAGCCCAGCCCAAACATAATGGTAGAGAGAGAGAGAGAGAGAGAGAGAGAGAAGAGATTGGCATGCAGGTGATGGAATCCATCACAAGCCATCTCATAGTTTGGTGAGTACCTAACATTTTTCAAATAATATGCCATCTTTGGTAAGTTTATCAAATATATTACATGCAACATTGCAACAATCATCTTACTAAAAATGAATAAAATTCATGGGTTATGTTGTCACAATCAAAGCCATTTCCTTGATCATAAAACCGTGCAAAAAAGCATTTTTTTACAACAAAAATATGAAATCTTGGACTCAATTGAACCTAATTGGCCATATAAATAATGAAACTAAGTAATCTAAGAGCTTAGACCATGTCATCCGCACCCGCTTCCACCTACCTCATCCACATGGCGACTTCCTGCCGCCCGCCAACTACTCTTCCTTGTGAGAGAATAATTTGAAATTTTTTATTTTTATGGGGTTGAATATTAGGTGAGCGGTGTTTTAATGACTTCAATGATTATTAATTACAAGGAAGGAAGAAGGGTAATTTAATAAAGTGTAAAATAAAGTAATTATGGGAAAGATTTTTGGCTAATTTCGTGTTAGATCATCAGAAATAAACTTGTTTACTAATCTGCCACCGGACCCACCTAGTTGGGTTAGAGGGGGAGAGAGAGAGAGAGAGAGAGATCAGATGCCCATCTCTGTCGGCTTGAAGCAATAATCACGCTGGCCCTGTTGCTTGTAGGGGTATAAAAGAAATAATGAAAATCTAGTAGATAGAATGTTAATTGAATGAGGACGGCTTACGTCGCCATCGGCGAGGACGCGAGAAATCACGGGAGCATTATCCAATCGTCCTCGCACCGGTCAATACGCGGCGGACAGAGATATATAAATGAGCGAAACTACCTTCAGAGCGATCTGCATTGGGTAGCGCATCCCCGCCGTGGACAGCAGAACGGACCCTCTTGGGCGTGATCACCACGCGGCTCTTACGTGGCGGCCGAGCTAAACCGGTATATCGTCACTGCACGGGAGTTCCCGCCACCGCAGCTACCGCCGGCAAACAAGAAGGCGGGCAGGGTAAAATGGTAAAAGTTTGTGGCCGCCGGCAGCATACTAGAAGGATAATAAAGGCCGAGGAGAGAGAAGAGGCTGTCGTCTTCTACGGCGGCGGGGGCGGCGGAGGAGAGAGAAGAGGAGGACGGCCCCTCCCTCTTCTTCTCCTCCGGCGACCTTACTTTCCTCAATCGGCTTCTCCTCCTCCTCCGGGGATCTACCTCTGCTCAATCGGCCTCCCCCTCTTCTCCGGCGAACTGCCTTTACCTTTCCTCAATCGGCCTCTCGCGGATTGGCTTCTGTTCTTCATTCCGGCGGAGTCGGAGGATGGATGGGATGCTCTGCGACGAGCTGTTGCAGGAGATCATGCGACGGCTGCCGGCCTCCGCCCGGTCGGCGGCGTCGCTGGTCTCCAAGCGATGGTTGACGCTGCTCCGCTCATCCATCCCGTCGCTGTCTCTCTGCCTGCCCTGCGGCTCCGCCCTCTCCTCCTCCGCCGATAGTGCCCCAATTTCTTCCATACTCAGCCGCTACTCTTCTCTCTCCACCCTCACCCTCGTCCTCCACGCGTCGTCGTCCTCAACCTCTGGATTGCCCAATCCTTCCTTCTCCTCCGACGCCGTCCTCCTCTCCCTCTCCGACTGCGCTTCCTCCCACCTCCCCCATCTCCGGCACCTGCGCCTTCTCGCCGGACCTGTGTCTACCTCCGTTCTCTCGGCTTTGCCCCTCTCGTCCCCTCTGCGGCGGCTGGCGTCCCTCCAGCTCTCCTCCCTCCGGCCCCTCTCCTTCCGATGGCTTCTCCAATTCCCCTTCCTTCGCGACCTCTCTATCCACGACTGCAGCAGCTCCTCGGCGGCGGCGGCGGCGCCGTCCTCGGCAGGAATTATCGGAGGAATACCAAATCAGCAGACGACGAACGGAGAAGCAGAAGAGGACGAAGAAGAAGAAGAAGAAGAAGAAGAAGAAGAAGAAGCGGAAGGGAAAGAGATCTCTCTAGATTTCCTCTCCCTGGCCGGCATCCGCGCCGGCGACCACGGCGTCGGCTGGCTCTGGCGGCGCTGCTCCAACCTCCAGAGACTTCATCTCCGCAGTTGCGAGGGCACCGGCGACGGTCCGTCTTCCCGCTTCTTCGCCCTCTGCCTCCCAAATCTCCGGGAAGTCGAGCTTCGGACCTGCCGCGCTATCGCCGACACCGTCCTCCTTCTCATCGCCGACCACTGCCGCTCCCTCTCCACCCTCGTCCTCTACGACGGCGGGAGCCGCGACGGCCTTCACCACTTCATCCGGCGGTGCGGGCCGGCCCTGCGAACCCTAGACCTTCGTCTCCCCCTCGACCTCGACAATGGTCACCTCGTTGCCTTCGGGGAGAACTTCCGGTCCTTGTCCTGCCTCAGGCTTCAGAGCTGCTGCCTGATCACCGGAGACGGCCTAAGGTCGCTCGGACGGGCGGCGGCCGGAGCCGCCATTGAAGAGCTGGTTTTGGTGAACTGCGATGTCGTGGAGAGGGAACCAGGGTTGCTGACCTTCCTAGGGCAGAGCCTCAAGAGGCTGAGGAGGCTTGACCTGTCGCACAACGAGCTGCTGCTGGACAAGGAGCTGGGGGCCATGCTGGCCTCTTGCGGCAACCTGGTGGAGATCAAGCTAAGGGGTTGCAAGGGCCTCACAGATGCCGTGATGCTCTCCATTTTCAGGTTCTGTGGTCTACTGGAAGCCCTCGATGTCACCCGGTGCCTGGGAATCTCTGCAAAAGGTGTGGAGTTCCTAATCCTCAGCTCTCCACGTCTGAGACAGATCCATGTCGAGGAGACCAAGGTCTCTGAATCCGCCAACATCTGGGCTTCAAGGAGGATGATCCAGGTCTACTAAATACGCATAATTTCAGATTGGTGGATATCTGTGGAGAAGAAGAAGACGAGGAATAATAATAATAATAAGAAAGCAGTACAGCCCAGTTCTCTGTTCATCGTCTGTGTTCTTCCAATGGAGTATTCACAAGCAGAGAGAGGTAAACCTCTGCCATGTATAGAACGCTTGTTCCTTCCTTTTAATGCGCATGCCAAAGGCATTGAGTTTGAAGAGCTAGGACTCCTGTAATTGATTAAAAGCTTCCTCTTTTTATCATGTATGATTGTGGGTACGATCTGCCCATGCTACCAACTGTTCTTGGAGACGCTGTTGGTGATATTATTTATGAGATAATTATTTGAATTCATACCTGTTCCTTTTCCTCTGGATCGCGATCGGGCTGCAGAGCAGTCCCGGTGACCTCGATGCTGATCCGTTAGTGAAGAAATTATCTGGACTAGACGAGAGAATGGAGGGAGAAATAAAGTGCTATGAGATTACTCGTAGAGTGGGATTTTCCCCCCAAATTCTAGGCGAGGGATGGTTCTGTTTTTCAGCTATCAATTGAAGTATTTGATTCTCTGTTGGTAATAATAGTAATTTTTTTTGTTTTATTTACGGATTCATGAGATTATCAAAGATAATTCAGGAAAAACTAGTCTGAGTTATTGAATGGCCGACCCTCTGTGCCCGCTTACCCATTTGCATGAATGACACGGGCCCTTGATCATAATCTTATTACAATATGTGGCATAATTTCGTGAGAATCCGTAAGGTGGATCATAATCAACCACATAGTTTATGAGGAAAATATCATACGAGACGATCTTGTGAGATATGCGGATGCCACTATGATAGAAGGCCATTGTCTTGTGACCCTCCCTAGCATATCTCAGCAACGTGTGGCCCATGTTCTTGTAAACTTTCTAATAATAGCTAGAATTTTATCCCAGGATCCTGTTGCGCCTATGCTTCTTAACTTTCTACTTCTGGATGAAAAATCTAACTCACCATCTTCTCTTTTTGCCCGAGATGATTTTGTATGAAACACTGTCTAAGCGGCCGTCTGTACCTTGGCTTCTTGATCTTTCTATCTTTGGACTGAAATTTATTTCAGAAACCTAGGATTGTACACATTTCTTCATTTTCGGACAGGAATCCGACCCATAACTGTAGTCAACCCTGGCTTGAAGATCTTTCTATTTTTGGGAAAAAGGTTATCTCAGCAACCTGTTGAACCCGGGCTTGTCGGTCTTTCTATTTTTGCATGAAAGTTCACTGGTGGCTTCAATCGAGGAAAAGATACATTCTCTATAGAAGTATAGGGTTGTCACCTCTCATGTGATCCTCTGGCTAGAGAGAGAGAGAGAGAGTGAGAGAGAGAGAGGGATCTCAGGTGGTGAAGATGGGAGGGAACCACCAGTGCCTCTTCCCTCTGACCGGGGTTTTGGTGTCGGGGAAGGAGCCCCCATCCTGGAGGCGGCCATCAGGGGTCACGGCCATGGGGTAGCTGACGAGGTGTACGCCGTTCATGTCCGTCGCGGTTTCCCCGCTGTAGTCCCTCCACGCCGCGTCGGCGACGCTGTTGAGCTCTTTCACGCAGGCGGCGTGCTCCGGCCAGCGGAAAGCGTCCCGGATGGTGCCGGTGTGCTCGTACCAGAGCGACAGCCTGAAGGCCTGGACGTCCCCGGAGCTGCCGCGTCTCGGCTGGAAGCATCCCACCGCTATCTCCGTGTCCCTTCCTCCGTCCATGGAGCGCTGGTTCACGTTGGCTGACCCCATCAGCAGGTACTCGTCGTCCACTGAGAGCGACATACAGAAGGTTCATAGATGAACAGATCGATCGATCGATCGATCCACAGATAGATAGATAGATAGATACAGAGAAAGAGAGAGAGAGAGAGAGAGAGAGAGAGAGAGAGAGAGAGAGAGAGAGAGAGAGAGAGAGAGAGAGAGAGAGAGAGAGAGAGAGAGAGAGAGAGAGAGGAGAGAGAGAGAGAGAGAGAGAGAGAGAGAGGGAGAGGGAGAGGGAGAGAGAGATGGAGAGTGATATGTATCTTAGAGCTTACCGATCATGAGCTTGGAGTGGACGTAGATCATGAACCTCCTGTTCCTCTGGGCGTTGTAGTACTGGCCCGGCTGCCGGGGAGGAGCGACCGGAAGAGACTCCCCCTCCGGCGGCCGCGGCTCTCTTTTCGCCAGGCAGAAGAAGCTCAGATACTCCCTCGGGTGCGCCTCGATGCCCTTCTCCCTGATAGCCTCCCCCACCACGCTGTACATCATCTCCATGGTTCGCCTCTGCCAGTGCAGGATCTCGCCCACCGTCGCCGTCTCCGGTACACCCTCCGGCCACATGGGCACCACCACGTACGCCGCAAACCTCTCCCCGGCCCTGATCTTGGCGGCGATCTTCAGGGCAATCTCCGCCGGCACCAGGTTCTCGCAGCCGCTCTCTCTGTCGCCCTCCCAGAGATTGGACCCTCCGAGGAAATACTGATTCTCAATGTATATGAACCTCTTCGCCCGCCGGATCGCCGAGACGTAGGCCTCGTGTATGCTGTGCTCCGCCGTGCGCTTCTCCGGCAGCCGCGTAGAGGACAGGCCGTCGATTGATCTGAGCACCTGCACGTTCCAGTCGTCCTCCTCGCCCCCGGCGACTTCTCCGGTGGGGCCCTGGAGGCCCTGGAAGGCGTCGTGGGGTAGGAGCAGAGAAGGATCGGACTGCTTGCTCCAGCGCTGCTCGAAGTTAGCCAGGACGTCGTAGGCGGCGGCGCCGGTGAGCCGGCAATGGACGTCGTGCCAGGGCTCCCGGGGGCCACCGTGGCGGCGCCCGGCGCCGGCGATGGACACCTGGTAGAATTCGCCGGCGTCGAGATTATTGAAGAGCGAGTGTTCCTCGGTGTCGTAGCGGCCGTCGTAGAGGTCGAGGCCGCCGACGAAGCTGACGATTTCTCTCTCGGCGCCGCCGTCCTGCCGCCGCGGGAAGTCGACGGAGATGGTCTTCTGGTGGTGGGCGAAGACTGTGGGGAAGCTATGGTGGAGCCTGGGGAAGCGGCGGCAGACGACTCTGGTGCGGGCGAAGTAGGTGAAGGAGTCCTCGTCGTGGGTCCTCATCATGCCAGGGTTTCGGACGAGAGGGAGAGAACTCGCGTCGTCCCACAGCATCAGCCTCACCGCCACGCCCTGATCGGCCTTACGCTTCAGAAGTTCTCCCAGTTCCACTCCCACTGCATCGGGACGATCCGTGTCTGGGTCTTGCACCTTGTTCGAGAAGACGATATGATAAAACCCTAAATACCCATACATCTGTATACATGTATGTATTTATGTATGTATGCATGGGGAGAGAGAGAGAGAGAGAGAGAGAGAGAGAGAGAGAGAGAGAGAGAGAGAGAGAGAGAGAGAGAGAGAGAGAGAGAGAGAGGAGAGAGAGAGAGGGAGAGGGAGAGGGAGAGGGAGAGGGAGAGGAGAGAGAGAGAGAGAGAGAGAGAGAGAGAGAGAGAGAGAGAGAGAGAGAGAGAGAGAGAGAGAGAGAGAGAGAGAGGGAGAAAGGGAGAGGGAGAGGGAGAGGGAGAGGGAGAGAGAGAGCGAGAGAGCGAGAGAGAGAGAGAGAGAGAGAGAGAGAGAGAGAGAGAGAGAGAGAGAGAGAGAGAGAGAGAGAGAGAGAGAGAGAGAGAGAGAGAGAGAGAGAGAGAGAGGGAGAGGGAGAGACGGATGGATGGATGGAGGGAGGGAGGGAGAGAGAGATGGAAAGAGAGATGGAAAGAGAGATAATCACAGCATGGAAGAAAGATGATGACAATAAATGAAGTAGATTACTCAACAGAAAAAATACACATTCAATATACGGAACATCCATATACGCTAAAGAAGATTACTCCCATGGGGATTGACGCAGTTTCCTTGTCTCGGAAGAGATCACCACTATAAAAGTATCGTCATAAAACCCTAATCGTTTACGGAAGATCATTGCCCCTGTCTTAAGGAGTCAGTTTCTTGACTTCCTAACCTGTCCCACAGCATTTTATTACCTAATCAGCTCTTGATTGCTGTTTCATGGATTATCGTTTCAAAAATATCAAGCTTCACAAAAAAAATCAATTATCGAAAATTATAATCAGTTTAAGGAATCGTTTTTCTTCTAAATTCGCAACGAATTTCGGAGTTTTCATTTGCCAATCAATAATAAAATAAGAACCTTTCATTTTCTTACCCCAGAGATAATTTCACTGACTATTTGCGCTCTCTACCAGTGCTCAATTTATCTAAATAAGGGAAATTGATGCGAACGACCATCTTTTTGATGAAAGATTTCCCTTAAAAGATTAGCGAAAATCAGCTATATATGTGTGTAAGTATATCCAATATAGTTGCGCAATGCTCCACGTTACGAGATGTTACTATAATATTCATGCATCTACGTGGGAAATTTATTGGTAAGATAAGACAGACCACGCAATTATCAGAAGGAGAGGGAAGGGGAGGGGTAAAAAACGCACATTTTATGTAGGAAGAGTTGAGAGTCTTGGGAAAATACCAGCACGACACTGTGATTGAAGGCCCACCCCGAGATGTAAATCAGATGCTTGGCTCCATCTATGGCGGCGTAGATGTCCTCCCACAGCCTCCTGGGCCGGAGCCTCCGCCCCTGGCCGTCGAGCAGTGGCGGCGCAAAGCCCCGCCCGTGGTGCGCGTCCTGGTACAGGACAACGCTGCAGTTGTGCCTCTGCGGGAAAGTCACACCGTCATGGAGTCCCCCAAACCGGCCATCGCAGAGGCCCCTTCCCCAGAGCGGCTCCTCCTCTGCCGGCACGAACTGGAGGAGGAACCTCAGCCGCCGCCGCCGACTCCGCTTCCCCGCCAGCGACAGCAGCGGGAACGAAGTCCCGTCGCATGGCGGCTGGCCGTGGCTGAGCAGCCGGCTCGCCGGAATTATGGCTCTGCCGACGACCCAGAGCCTCGTCCTCACCGTCACCACCACCTCCGTCTCTGCAGGATGAGCGCACAGAATCCTGAAGGTCTGGTCCCAAACGGGCTTCTTTTCCCTGGTCGTCTCCGCCATCGTCTTCGTCCCCAAGCTGATCGTCACGTAGACACGATGGGTACTCAGCTTGTAGATGGCCGGCAGCGCCGCGTCCTGGATGACGGCCTCGAGAGTCCCATGAAGAAGAGTAGCTCTCCCTCCCTCCATTGGCCTCCGGTCGAGCTAGCCCAGCGCAAGCCTCACCAATACGAGAACAGATGTCTTCGGAAAACAGACGCTGCCGCCGCAGCTTCTAACAATTGAGTGCAAGGGAAGAGAGATTGTTAGATTTATCGAGAGCGATTGAGAGCGAGATAGAGCGAAAGAGTGGGAGAGCGAGAGAGGACGAGGAAGAGAGAGAGAGAGAGAGAGAGCGACAGACCGAGAGGAACGACAGAGAGCCCGAGAGACCGAAAGAGAGATATTCATAGATGCAAATAGATAGATATATAGATACAGAGAGAGAGAGAGAGAGAGAGAGAGAGAGAGAGAGGGAGAGAGAGATCTAACGGACAACCCTTTGCAGGGTAATGCCATCTCGGATACTTTCACTCCACCCTTCGCCGACGATTGCTTCATGAAAGAAACGGGTATTTGTCGCGAACACCCTCCTCGACGATTCTTCTTGCGTAAAACACCAGCGCTCGTCCGCAAGGAAGTTTTAAGGCTAATAGTCAACGCTGTTGGAATCAGCGATCAGAAATCTGTGGATCTTTGGAGCATAAATTGCAATCCTCAAGGGATATTCTGCTACAAACTGATTTAAAAGGGATTGTGGTGAAACCCATCCAAAACCCCGGAATAATTAAACTCGCTTCTAATTCAAAGGTGAGAAGTCCGTACGCCTACGGACTCCCGTTGACCACGAATGAGCCCCGACCAGGTTCCATCCCGGCGTCAAGCGAGAGAGAGAGAGAGAGAGAGAGAGAGAGAGAGAGAGAGAGGGGGGGGAAGGCCGTTGGCAATCGCTTTGTCGAATCGTAACGGCATGGATCTCATGCGTGCGGACATTAGACCACGTAACAGTGTTTAGAAGCAAACCCCTATCATCCTTTGACTTTCTTTCATATTAAAAGTGGTCATACCATTTGGGAAAGGAGGAATCTTTACGTTGACCAGGCGTTAGAGTGGTATTTATGTTTGCTGATGGGCCAGTGAATCGTGGAACTGGGCCCAACTATTCCGGGCTTCATTCTCAATGTCTGACCCAAAAAGAGAAACAGAGCAGGGCATGTTTGACCTGGTCTCATATCCATAGTTTGTTTGGTCTACCCTAGGCCTAGTGTGGAGGCTCAAGTGCCATATTTATCACCACATGGGCTCTCTCTCTCTCTCTCGCTCTAAAATTTAATAATAACAAATTTGATGGTGTACAAGCAATAATTATTTTGGCTATTCTAAATTGTAGAAAGGGGAGTCCTCACCCATTTGACTACCACATGACTATTCAACTACTAGCTACTCATATATGTGTTGTTTTCTCAATTATTCTGGGATCATTATTATTTTAATTTTTTTTGGAAGGGGCTAATTACCAAATTGGGTCCAAAATTAACTTGCCCATGTGAAAATTTCTTGTAGTCCGTACATAATCTTGAGATTATCCGTCTGATCCTCGTTTCCCAAATATCATACCCTTAGTCCCTAATACCACCAAAAAATATAATAACGTGTTTTATAATTCTTTATAAAAATATAGAATTAGGCACAAATCAGTTATTCAATGAATAATCTCCAGGTCAATTTTTTTTCCTTGTTTTCCACTCTCATGCAGAAAACAAGCTTGTGGAGAAGTGGGCTTGGGCTGCCCTTGAGGAGTCCGGCCCAACTCGTATTGCGGGCTGTAGAGGGTGGGAGCCCAGGTTTCTCCACCGAAGAGGCCTTTTTTTAATATTTTATTTAAATGGGCCGGGGTGTAGTTATAGGCCGAATGGACCGATTGGCCCAAAGAAAATCGGGCGGGTGAGGTAGGGCGGTAATCGGTTTTCGGTTCGGGTTGGAACCCAAGATCTGCTGTGTGGATCCGGTTATTCCTCTTATAACCCGAAATGACCGTCAGCTTCACCATTCAGCGATCACTCGGCCTCTATCGGCCGCCGATAACCCTTTCCCGTCCCCGGCGTTCCCTCCCGTCGCCGGTGCCCTTCTCTCTCTCTCTCTCTCTCCCCCTCTGCTTCTCTCTGGCTCTGTCGTTCACTGGGAAGCGGCGGCGTCTCCTATCGTACTGCAGGAGGCTGCGGTGTCGCGACCCCTGCGCGACCTTGGGGATCACGATCTGTCTGGGGCTGACTGATCGTCGTATTCCGAGTACGGAACCTACAGGAGCCCCGGGGTCTGGTGTCCAGTTGAGGGCTTAAATCTCACGAGTAGAGCCTCAGGTTAAGGTCTTTCTCTCCCTCTGTGTGTGTTCTGGTTCCTATTTTTGTTTATTTTTTCTGAATAACTGATGCCTTGTGATTTGTTCTGCTCGAGTTTTCTTGGATGTTTGGGATGTTACTTTGATTGATTGTATTAGAGCACGATCCCTTTTTTAGGGATGATGTTTTCTTTTGTATGTCCTCCTCTAGTTTGTGAAATGGGAGTATCATGTTTCTTATATTTTTTCGTGCTCCGATAAGATCAGTTTACACGTGCTTAGACGATGGAGAAGTTCACGGAATTTATTAATTGAAGACCATTCTTTCAGTTGCGTAGTTTGCTTGTGCAGGAAGGAGACTAGTTGTATTCATTGTCCCTCATTCTTTTCTTGCATTAATGAGGGATATAATTCAGATGATTGCATTCGGTTATCCTGTTACTCTCTTAGCTCTGATAACTTTCGACAGTTTCTCGCATGTTTCTGATTTCTGGTCGTTTGGAACTGTTTGGTTCTTGCTACAGTTGATTAAGGACCTAGCTATTGCTTCCTGTAAACCCTAGCATGTTAACATGTTGCCCTTCTCATTTCCTCAACTTTGATCATTGTCATTAGTGTTTCGATCCTTTAAAACGGTGGGTTTGGATGAGAATTTTATCTTTTACATCAGGCCTAGTAAGTGTCATTCTTATTTTGTGTTAGTATGCTGAATCCCATCCTTTCGAGTTGCAGATGGATAAAAATGGTTCAACTTATGAAGACAGAGACCGTGGCCGGGGCTATCGCAAGCAGCATCGTGAGGAAAGACAACGACATGATGATGACGCCCTTGAGGATGGTCGAGGTCTTGATTCCCGTCGTTCTAGGCCTGAGAAACGCCGGGACGGGGAACGGCACCGACACAGTAGTAAAGAGTCTCCAAATGATTCAGGAAATCGACATGAGAGGTCTAAATCTCATGAAAGAGGGAGTCGGAATTCAGTTGAGCGGGAGAGGTCTGAGAAACACAAAGATAAGGATCGACATCACCGTTCAACTCGGGATTCCCTACACAATGTTGAGCCCCGTCGTGAGAGGTCCCGTTCTTATGAGAGAGGGACAAGGGATTCAGCTGAGCGTGGCCATGTGTCTCGAGATGAATCTGCTGAGCAACAATCATCTAGGAAGAGAAAGGAATATGAAGGAGGAAATGGGGATGTAACCAAGAAGCGAAGTAAGAATTTAGATGCACCTAAGGAAGAAAGGAAGGAGGTAAAGAGAGAGAGGAGGCGGTTTGAGGACCGAGATGATCAAGACCTAAACTATCTTAATGGTAATCATGAGGGAGGGAAAAGAGATGATCGGCAGGTTGATGATAAACCTGAGGAGGCTAGGGACATGAGAGAGAGGAGGAAAGAACAAACGTATAAAGATAGGGTGAAAGAAGAAGGGTTTAGTCATTCTGATGATAAAAGGGAGGAATTGAGAGCGACTGACATGGTCAAGGAAGAACAGATCAGTGATGGAGAGGACAGAATGCCCCGCAGGGAAGAAAGAACAAAGGAACAGAGCTTCAGGGACACTGGAAAGACGTATAAATTGGGTGATAAACGAGCAATGGGTAAGGATGGAGAAGGACTAGAATTTCAAGATGTGAAACCACAAGTTTCAGTTACTGGCCTGCCAAAGCTTGACATTGACCAGAAGGCACTGGAAAGGAGGTCTTCCCTCACAGCGGTCAGTTTCTTATTTTCAGTTTTTCCCATTTTTATTGCCTTATTTATGATATGATTCGTTCCGAATTCTCGTCTGCCCATATCTCAATTTCAACTTGAAATTCAATTAGTTCAGCCAACTTGTACCTTCAATCTAGGTGAAAAAGTCATGTGTTTTCTTGCATCCTTATCCATTTTAATCTCAATTTTTTCGCCCGCAAATAGTCGCCCAATGTTTCTTGCTTAAAGTAACTAACCCTTCATAATTGAAACACTCCACCTTTTTAAATATATTTCTTAGACTCAAAAGCGTTGATGCAAGCGTCAATGCTTAGGAATTTACTCTTCATAATTTTGCCATGAATTTATGCGTTGTTAATATTTAAGTAGTAGCCAGTGTTTTGAAACCGATCTTGCTGGTGATTTGTTCCCGTTTGTCTAGGCATCACTTGGCCTTGCTACCTAGTTGTAAGGTGATTGAACATCACCCGAGTCTACTTTAAACCTTGTTTGTATTTATTTGCATGTGATGCGAATGGTGTTGCTGCCACGCATAATGTGTATTGGTGAATAAGATGTTATTTCTATTTAGGGTTTTCCGCTTTACAGAAACCCTAAAACCCAGCAGCCTTGTTACATGATGTGAGAAGTATCGGCTTGATTAAAACACCATGCAGGTGACTTATAGGGCCTAAAGCAGGTACCCAGCACCTAGACTGTCCATGATTGAGCCTTATTATAGCTGTTTGGTTGCCAAGGCAGTGTCTGAAATCATGCGAGTAGCTCCAATTTTTCTTTTCCGTTTCACTAACATTTCCCTTTTTTAATCCTTTTTAAAAGATCAGCACCATACAAAACTATACAAGATTTATTATTATCATACCTTTTGATTTTCCTATTTTATAAGTTCGAATGCACTTGTATCCCACAAGAGACAGAATGAAGAAGGGAAGATAACGGCTGGAAAATACACGAAGCTAAAGTTCTGTTCCTCTAAAAAGATAGATGAAGAAGGAAAAGAAACTAGAAGATCGAATCTTCTTTCCTCCTGACCAAATTCAGCTGGCAGGTTTCAAAATACAATAAAAAAATGAAGATCCTTGAAAATATACGACTTGATCACATTTCATTCTTTTGACTTAACACGAAAGTACATTCCTCTAATACACGACCTAGATTTGAAGATGTAAATCCTGTTAGAATTTGGAAATCTCCACTCGATTATTTACTTTTGGGTATAATTTATTTTTTCCAACCATTCTCTGCTGTGAAACTTTTTTTTTGGTCAAACAAAATTTGGAATGAAAAATCCTTTTGTATTCCTTCTCTGCTGTATATTTTTTTCTGAACTCTTGTCGTTAAAGTGTGTTCCTCAACATATTAATCTCACCCTTTATCCAGAAGAACATCATCATTTATTCCTCGGAATTCTGCTTGATGCAAATGTTCTTTTCACGTTTTTGACACTCGATAAAGTTCATAAGAGAAAATATCAAATTATTGATATTTCCAAAGTATATTTCTCTTGCTAAAGAATCCTCAGGGAGTTACTGTCTTCTATTCTCCGAAACTATTTGGTGATTCCAAGGTCGTCAGTAAATGTTTAAGTTCTGTGGGTGATAATATTTGTCAGGCATCCATTCTCAGAAGCGTTCAGTTAATGTGTGAGAGAGTTTATGTACAAGCCGCTGTTTTCAGTGGCTTCTTGCAAAGATGGGACGAAACACAGACTGATAGTGACTCAGTGGTTTCCTGCTAGTGGTAATTTTTTTTATAGGTTAGGAATTTTGGTGTTTGAATTGATGGCTGCCGGTTTGTTTTTGTTGTCCCTCTAGTGATTTTTTGAGACCCTGCCTTGTATGGTGCTCTATCTAATTCCATCATCTTTCTGTGAAGTTTTTTTTTTCAGTAAATGATTCCGCTAAATGTTATATTGAACCAGAGTGCTTTAATAATTTAAAGAAGACTTTAATTTTTTGACTTGTTTTTGTCGAATATATACTGAAGCATTACCAATATAGTTTGATCTTCTTGAGTGGACCACCCTTTTTAATTTTTCCTCTATTTTTTTACCCTACAGACAGCGGTGGAGCAACTAGCAATAGCTGGAGGGGATGTCTCCATTACTACTGTGGCCTCTAGTCATCCAAAACCACTTAAGGTGTCTACGATTTCCACCACCAATGAAAAAGATGGAGTTAATATTACCAGATCTGATGAGGTTCCTGGAAAATTTAGTGCAGATAAATCAGCAGTTTCAGTGGCTGGTAAAAGTAGCAGTCTCTCTCTTGACGCTTTAGCTAAAGCTAAGAAGGCTTTACAGATGCAGAGGGAATTGTCAGAGAAGTTGAAGAAGATTCCACTGGTGAGATAGTATTCCTTTACACTTTTAATTATTCTATTTTATCTCGTAACGTTTCTTGCGAAATGGCTTACATTTTAATCATTGTCGGCAAGTAAATATTGAATTTTTTTTTCCTCTCGATGGGTTTTTCAGTTGAGTAAAATTCCCAGCTCTAGCCCAGGCACTGGTGGACCAGTGGGTTTAAAAAGTGGAGAGGAAGCATCATCACTTGCGGGACAGGGTATCTCTCCAGCATCCACGGCTATTTCTCAGCCAATATCAAGTGAAGCATCTGAGAGGCCACCTGCTAGCGCACCTGTTGTGTCTGGCCTCGCCACCATGCCTAATTATGAGGCTGTGAAACGGGCTCAAGAACTGGCCGCTAGGATGGGATTCCATCATGATCCTCAGTTTGCTCCGCTCATAAATATGTTTCCTGGAACAGCATCAGACGCCTCTGCGCCGCAAAAGCCTTCTAAAGCTCCCGTGTTACGTTTAGATGCACTGGGCAGGGAAATAGACGAGCATGGAAATGTGATCAGTATGCCTAAACCGACAAGTCTCAGCACTTTGAAGGTTAGTTCATGCATAATTCGTCTCTTTGTTTCGTGTTCTACGTCTGGCACTGAAGAGTTTTTTCGATTTTACCTCGAATGGCAGGTTAACATCAACAAGCAGAAGAAAGAGGCATTTCAGATTCTTAAGCCTGAGTTGGAGGTCGACACTGGGTCTCATCCTCACTTCGACGAACGGATGGGTATCAATAAGGCAAAGATTTTAAGGCCCAAGAGGATGACTTTCCAGTTTGTGGAGGAAGGGAAGTGGTCAAGACATGCGGAGATCATACGATTCAAGGTATCCCATCCCATCCCATCCCATCCCATCCCATAATTCGAGCCTGCTTTGATGGGGGGTGGGGAGCGTCTTCGTTCTAGTATTTATGTGCTTGTCCATCTGGAGTAATTTTTCCCTTCGCCAGAGTCAATTTGGGGAGGCGCAAGCGAAGGAGCTGAAGATCAAGCAGACACAGCTTGCCAAAGCCAAGGCCGAGCCTGACATCAACCCAAATCTCATCGAGGTGTCCGAGAGAGTGGTCAAACAGAAGCAGAAGGATCCCATTCCGGAAATCGAATGGTGGTACGTACTTGTTGGATGATTTTGTGGGGAACTCGATTGGGCTCTCTGAGCAGCTCCTTGAATTAGTTTTTTTGATTTTTTGTAATTCACTTGGAATCGGATAATATCTATTTCCAGGGATCGGCCAATCTTGCTCTCAGGAATGTACAGCGACAGCCCCGATGAGAAGCTGAACCTGGAAAAGATCAACATATACATAGAGCATCCGCTCCCCATCGAGCCCCCCGCGGAGCCGGCTCCTCCGCCCCCACAGCCCCTGAAGCTGACGAAGAAGGAGCAGAAGAAGCTGAGGACGCAGCGCCGGCTCGCCAAGGAAAGGGACAGGCAGGAGATGATCCGGCAGGGCCTGATCGAGCCCCCCAAGCCCAAGGTCAAGATGAGCAACCTGATGAAGGTCCTCGGCTCGGAGGCCACCCAGGACCCCACGAAGCTCGAGATGGAGATCCGCAGCGCCGCGGCGGAGCGCGAGCAGGCCCACGTCGACCGGAACATCGCTCGCAAGCTGACTCCCGCGGAGCGCCGCGAGAAGAAGGAGAGGAAGCTCTTCGAAGACCCCTACACGCTGGAGACGATCGTCTCCGTCTACAAGGTCGGCCGCCTGGCGCATCCCAAGGCGCGCTTCCAGGTGGACGTGAACGCCCAGGAGAACCGCATGACGGGCTGCGCCGTGATATCGGAGGGCGGCATATGCGTGATCGTCGTGGAAGGGGGGAAAAAGTCCAGCAAGAGGTACAAGAACCTGATGCTGAAGCGGATCGACTGGGCTGCCGCGGCGGGCGACGAGGACGAGGAGGCGCCCGACGCGCTCGAGCCGCCGGCCAACAAGTGCCTGCTGGTGTGGCAGGGCAGCGTCGTGAGGCCCAGCTTCAGCCGCTTCTTCGTCCACCAGTGCAGGACAGAGACCGCCGCGCGGAAAGTCTTCGCCGACGCCGGGGTGGAGCATTACTGGGACTTGGCGGCCAACTATTCCGAGGAAGTCATGTGAACTATTCGGAGGAGGGTTGCTTTGGCGTCACAAATTTTGTAAGTGGAGCCCTCTGCTTTTTGCTTCTTTTGTCCAAATAATAGATAATCGTAGATCATCTTGCGCTTTCTATTTCTATTTCTCATCAAGTAGGGCTCGGTGTTGGGGTTTCAATAAATGTTACTGCCTAAATCAGGACTTGTTGCTCTTTGCATTTTTTTTTTTTTGTTTTTACTGGGTAGTCTGATCTCATCTCGGCAGCGCAATCTAAAAGGGGAAGATTTGACTTTGGCAACCTGTGCTCGTTTTGACTTTTTTTTTTCCTCTCTTCTTTCGTATTTTTTTGTCTGCCCAGCTTACCCGTCTCCCCTGCTAGGAAAATATTGATAATCTGGAAGGAACCAGGTGCCCTCCACATTTGATTTATGTCTTGTGCTCATCCAGTCAACGTGGGGATAATTTTTCTTAGGAGCTGACGCAACGGTCAGCCTGCCACCTCCTCTTCTAATGAAGTAAACTTGCAGGGTGTGAAGTCAACCCAGGAGAGTGGGCCCGGGTACGGAGCTCGAGAGGGGCGGCCGCCGCGCCATTGAAGAAAGGGCTTCAAGCATTCTGCCTCCTCTGCGGGGTGAAGTCAACTATCCACGCCCAGTCGTGTAAACAAGTATCGTTGGTTGTTGAATTCTCTCTGGACGGCCATCTCAATTGAAATCTGTTGACTTGCGCATCTCTATCTCTGGCTGACGACCTGGCTTGTGATCCTCCAACTGTCAAGAGAGAGAGAGAGAGAGAGAGAGAGAGAGAGAACCATTTAGAGAGAGAAACAGGCCGATCTTATTCCTTTCGTCGCGGGCTCTCCGCAGCTGTTTAAATATTACATCCTCCGCCTCACAAAAAAAAAATTAAAGTAAGACGAGGGCGGTGGCGGGAGGGAGGGTGAGGAGGCGCTATGTACAGTATTCACTCCCTCTCCCTCCGCCGTCTTGGGCCGGAGGGGGAGGCGGGAGACCCGCAGAACAGCCGCCGCCGGAGATGGATGGATGGACGGATCTGCTGGGCTGGGCTGGGCTGGGCTGGATTGGGGGAGGGATTCCACCACTAGTCGCCGCCATGGGCATGCTCCTTGCCCCCTTCCGGCGGCCTGAATGCGCCCCCAAAATCATGTCCGAGTTCTTCTTCCTCCGGTTCTTGTCGCGTCGCTGGAGGACAGGAAAAGGAAAAGATTTCTCTGGTGATCGGTGGAAGAACAAATCAGGGTTCAATGATGGAGCATGAGAAACAGATCTAATTTGCTGGGCGTTGACTAATGGAAATCCGCAAGGTTCTGAGGCTGTTCAGAGGAATGACCCAGAAGAGTAAGTAGCTTCATTGAAGGGGCATCAGTCAAGAATGCAGCTGAGTTTCATGATGATGATGATTTTAGATTCCCAAACAAATCCACTAAAATCGGTCGATAGAGATCACAAAGCATCTTCCACTAAAACAATGTAAACGCACGAAAGGTAAGTTGACCAGACCAAGGAATGACCCAGAGCAACAAAAATAATAATAATAATAATAATAAAAAAAGAGCTCACTCACTTATGCGATGCTGATTTGAGTTTCTCTAGAGGAAATGCATCCGAAATATTACCAAATTAAGCGACGCAAGCATAAGAAAAACCACCGGAAGAACCAGATAATGAAACCCACCTCCCCACTCGGGTGAAGACTGCAAAGGAGTGACATACACCGCCCTAGTTTGCATCAAGGAGCTACCTCTGCTTATCATGTCTGTGCTCTGATGATGATCGTCAGTTAGCCTGCTGCTTGAAAAATTTCCGGCGGAACCTGCAGCAGGGTGGAAGCCCACTGTGGGAGATTCCTCGGTTCCCCCGGGAAATTGAGTTGACAAGCTGCTCACAGCTTTGCTGGTGTTTGCCACTGCACCGAGGTCCCTGGCAGAGTCAACCACGAAAGAACCAGCGAACACCTGCATCCATTGAATCATGGGATTTTTAAACGCTTGGAGAAAGCGAGAGGGGGGGGGGGTGGCGTCTCCATAGGACACTCTCAATCACCTGCACAGTGGTGGCGGCAACTAGTGGGCCGCCAATGCCGCCCCCAACGATGAAGCCTTCCTCAGATAGGCACACACTCAGAGCACCGGTTCTTGCAGATGCTCCTCCATTTTCGGCCGGAAGGAAGGACCCAGAGAGTGAAAGAATATCGAAGTGTCCCTGAGAAGAGAATAAGCAGGGAGAGAAGGCGCGATGTGGTATGGAGTCAGTTTCCGTGGGTTTGCCACCAAAAGCTGATTTGGAGAAGTCCAGCAAGGGAAAACAGATGACAAAATTTCATGGTCTAGCTCAGTGTATCGAGAGGAAACAAAACATTAAGCACCCGGAGTAGATAATCACGAGTTTCGAACTTATTTAGGTACAGTGAGCCATGATTATATGCTGTAGATAAAATTTCAGCAAAATGAATGTAAGCAGGCGTAAATTATTGCATATGGCCACATAATCATGGGAGCAAGCATGCTACAAAATCAATACAACAGAAAATTATGATCGAGAAAAAAAACCTC
This sequence comes from Spirodela polyrhiza, assembly GCA_024713555.1. NCBI lineage: Eukaryota > Viridiplantae > Streptophyta > Magnoliopsida > Alismatales > Araceae > Spirodela > Spirodela polyrhiza. The sequence goes on from CM046540.1 coordinate 2,266,422, forward strand.
AAAGTATGACCAAATTCACTGAAACAAAACCCGAAATGGCTAAAGGTAAAATGTTGGTTTCTTACTGTTCGAGCACAACTAAAATAATGCATGACATCTGAGTCGCCAAAAATCTAATCTTCATGGTTTGAAGGTTGACTTAGAGTCTGGTATAAAAGAGAATCAGGATAATCTTAAATTCCAATAATGAAAGAACCAACGCACATACCTTATAAGTCATATGGCCCCCAGCCATGGCTGGCTGGCGAAGTGTGACGTTAGCTATTGTTCCAGAAGCTGAAATAATGCAAACTGCTCGTTTTTGTTCTTGCACAAATGACATGATTCGCTGGACCACGTCCTATAGAATGGAGAAGCATATAATGGATAACAAGGCCTCTTCAAGTGTAATATGTTGGAGGTGTAGCCGTCGAAGAAAAAAAAAAAACTAAGAAGAGTACCAAAATGAAATACAGAGAGCACAACCTGCACTTCATATAACCTCGAGCAGATAAACATTCAATAGAACATAATCTTTATGTTATGTAATAAAGTAATACATTTGTTGGCTCCACGTAGAACTGCGAATTGAGGACAGGAAACTTCACCTTGCTTGACTATATCTAGTTCGTAAGATGCTTTACTATGGGTGTGCTAAGCTTCACTCTATTCAATTCCCATTGCCTACATAATGGAACTCAATTTGTGCAAAAAAAAAAAAATTCAAAAGCCCATAACCCCATTAAACAAACAAGAAATGGACGATTTATGAACATTAGACAGTCATCAAACAAAGTACAAAAAGGCCCCATGGTTTAGTGAACCCATTCAGAAGTTGTTCAATGAGTGCCCGTTCGCCTGTCTAGTGTTATGAGGGATCCAATTTTATTCCAGATCCGTTAGCTTAAGAAGAATATAATACACTGGGCCCTAACTTGGGAGCTAGAGAGATTTTCATACCACCCACTTGGGCTTTAACGGCTCCTAAGTGGTCGTAAAAAAGACCAAAACACAATTGTAACCAGCATGAGATGATCATCGGTATAATCCATAAGAGAAAGATAAAATCACCGATCCATAGCAGGTCCAAGTATTATTACATGTGAATTAAAGTAAAACTGGTGATTTAGTTTGAGATGTGTGACGGTTAAGTTGTTTTAGGCGTCGATCTGTAAGTACTCAATCTTAACGTAGTCCCAACAAAAAATTATACAGAGATAAGAGGGTAAATGGTATTTTTAATGATCTAGACCTTGAAATTTCAGTTGACCATGGGTTAGAAGACGGCAGCATATGAAAAGATAAACCCATAACAAGGTAAATTGGTCGATCAATTTTGCAGCATTTACCACAGGTACACATCATTGTTAAGAGCACAGTACCCTCTATTACAGAGAACACGACCCTAGAGATTGATACGTTATCTTACAGGTGCTGAATGCCAACAAAAGTGGACAAACCCTTTAACAGAGGCGCTGACCCTTGTGAGTGTCATTATTATTTATTTTCAAAAGACACATCTAATAAACAATCTTATTCTGACGAATCTTAGCATATTGCAAGATCTATCTCAATGAAAGAAATATGATTGTCACGGGGAACATAGTTCAGAATCACCTCACCTAGGATTCAGCTGGGGTATGAAGTTCCTCATGATAAACCTACAACTTTTCAGCATAATCATGCCCTTAGATAATTCAAGATCTGTGGTTGAACACAGATAATCACTTCAACCTTAATGGTACGACTTCTCTCTCTTTCTCACGTGTTTTCCGCTCTAGCCTAGGGCTCATCACTTTCTATGCAATCCTATCTAAAAGCGATTTATCATGAATATATTGTTTTCTAACTAAGTGGTTTTCTTCAGAGTAGTTTGAGTATAAACAGCAGTCCAATCCACCCTCTACTCAAATTCAACCGAACACAATCCCCTAAGTAGTCCATTGAACTTTTATCAATGATACATGAGGGCATTTAGTATTTAAAAAGATAAATCCCGTCATATTAATGATCTAACACAGTGTTGTATCCAATTATGGTCAGTGAGTTAAAATTCAATTTCAAAATTTTACTTTTATTATTTTGACTCCTGATTTCAAGCAACTAGTTATCCATGTTCAAGAACGGCAAATTATTTCACTATTTATGGGTATATTGGCAATTAACTTATTTGTATACGCAGAATAGTCGGAAGTCGAAAGCTGCTCCTAAAGAGAGCCAGAGAAAAAACCTGTACGTGGTAGTCGTCCAATAAAACTGAAGGCGTGGCCAGAGCTGGAATCGTCATTTCTAACCAAGATCAAGTCATGAAGCTTAAGCAAATCACTTAACATAAACCCCAAAGAATGTATGGTCGCTTCCATATGATTGAAAAAACTGCTAATGACGGTAACACTCGTAAATCGTATCTAACTGAGTAGAAAGTTGAACAATAAGAGGTTAATAGCAGACATAAACTGACTTAGAGAGATCTAAGGACCGAAAATGAAGATTCTACCTACAATCAGGGTGTACTCTACAAGGCTTATCTGCAAATTAACTCCAAATAGGAGGATTTACTTACCACTTTTTTGAAAATCAATTTTCAGGCGGAAGCCATGAATCCCAGGCGCAGTCCTAAACACATTATGAGAAAGGAGCAACACGGAGATGCTACTACATAGGCCCCATTCTCAAGCTTCAAGTAAATGGAGAACTTTCAAAGAAATTCGAATGCCACCTACGAGATGATAAGACATAGGTTCCTCGGAAATGCTCATATGAACATGATTGGCACCCATTTTAATATGCAAATAACCTGCAAATATTAACAACATAAGCTAAAATTATCAAAGATCAGAGGCGCACTTCTCCAGCCGCAACTGTAAGAAAATGTGGTGTGAAGCTTTGGACGCCTTTACCTGCAGCAAGTAGCTCGAGTTACAACACATTTGTACCCAAGAGTGCAAAACTTAACAGGCTGTCTACGGAGGTCAAGTAACTAATGCACAATATTTTTCCAGGCACTTTTCTTGGATTCTTCCACATTAACTAACACAAATTGAGATCAAGTTTATGACCAATTGTTTATTTTCCTCCATTTCTCCATGAGAATATTTACCAAATAAAATAAGAACTAAAAAACGAATGATTTGACCAAAGTGCACTAAAATCGTTGAAATAATATTCAAATTACTAATCTACATGAATGGCGTACATAGTCATCACTAGGTTAAATCAAAATAAACAAATTCCCCATTCAAAACCAAAATTTTAATTCCAGAACGGGTTCAGCACAGAAATTTTAATGTATGGCATGATAAAAAATTGTGAAAAACCAAAAAAAACTGCCCCAAAAAAGACTACTAAGAATCAGCAAACACAGATTCCAAAAATAACCATGAAAAAACTCAAGTAGAAATATTAACTTATTTTACTGTAATAATATTACAATATGTCTATGAATATAAATTAAATTTTAATTTTAAAAACTAAAAATAATTTCATAACTAATGTATGGCAATAAAACATTTCGATAGGAATCAAATATATAGCCCATAGAATAAATAAAACATGTAGCCAGACTGTATTAACTGAGATTTCATAGTGATTATTTGTGAATGAGCAGCTTACCTCGGTAACCTCAACACCTTAGTGTTTATATCGCTTGATGATCTAGAATTTACAGCTGCACCAACATGACATTGTTTTCACACTCCACAAATGAGCAGCTCACTTAAGCGGCCTGGATGCCTTGGGTGTTCAGCCTCTTAAAGCAATGCTTTGAATACGATGCATTAAACTAGACCAAATGATCACGGGAAGAAAGTCTCCCCTGAGAGGATTTTGATAGCTTCGTTGGTAAAAGGGAAATGGTTTTCCAAATCCAATAAACTTAATCATCCATGGCAAAAACGATTCTAGGATCGTTAGTTATCTTGAAAAGATGGCAACATTTATTCACAAAAAGGTAGAGACCTCACACCACTTGTCCTCCAACAACTAGGTTCTTTGCCCCTCGCCTAGACCAAGCTCTGCGGCAATTGCAGAAAGATCGGAATAAGTAAAATCTCTATCCACAGCCTTTGTCTATTGCAATGATGTGTAAAAAAAAATCCCATAATCTGCTTCATTTGTAATATGTCAACGTAACTAATACCAGCCAGGGATTCCCATCCTTGGTCAGTAATTTTCTTAGTCAACAAAGTATAATCAAATAGGAATATCAATAATTTATGACATCAAATCCACTGGTCTCTTGATGGTTACAAATTCTTCTTCAATTAGTCATACTATCCACAAGACTTGGTGTCACTGCATAGCTAGCAATCAATTTCTTGTTGCCGCCATATTGGGAATCCTGACTATAGAAAGATAAACTGACCGACTGTTTGGACATAACAGATTTACATTAAGTAAATCTCCTCTTAGGAAAGAAGCTTTCCTTCTCCATCAAGTGTCCTACTTTCAATTTTAGCACAATCTTAAGCTGAACCACAATGTCTAGGGTTCCCATAATAAGCGGCATCCTTCATTAAGACAAATTTAATCACATTAAGTATGAACATCCGGAGGAATTCAAAGGGGATACCATGGCAAAAAGACAGTCCCGACATGAGGTTGCATAGGCAGTAGGACAACAAAACTGCCTTGGTCACCATAAAGTTATGTGGACATCACAGAGGATCGAACCCAAACAGCACAACATTTCTGACAGCACATTTTTACGATTCTAAAAGATTATCGCCCAATAATACTTCAATCTTGAGCAAATTTCTGCATTGACCAGAGTAAACTTTGTTCCCATCTTCAAGAGATTGCTCACCATTAATATAACTATTTATACTTTCGAATCTTATAACAATTTGTCTTGGCTCTGTGTCTTCTATTGCTCTTTTCCTCGTGACATCTCCTTATTATTTCTAGTCTATTGAAACTATGCCAAAACAAAAAGGGGGAAAATGGCTATTTGTCTCTGATGCCACCTGAACACAACTTCTCAATCAATTTCATAACTCTTCAATCTTTGCCAAACGTACTTAAAAAATATCATTTTCGTAAAACATCAATAGTATTACGTAAGAGAAAATATGGTTGTGAAGCACTTTCCTTCAACTCTGATTAATAATATGGATATGAAGGACTTTCCTTCAACTTTGATAAATCACTATAATCCTCGGTAAACCCAAGAAATTAATCAAGTCTTGATTAAATAAATTCTTGACAGAAGCATCTAAATGCAAATCAGAGAACATTGGACCAATTAGGAGATCACTCTCTTAGAAACGAATGCAGTCTTTATTCCAGAATATTGAACTAAGCTTATCCACCCAGTCAAGTTCATGCCACTTACTGGGCACTGGGTTCAGGAAGGATTTAGAAAAAAGGTAAGAAAGCATTTGTAGAAGGCTCCATACGTGCAAAAACAGAATGGCACTCCACAGAGTTGTGGTAGATGAAGGAAATGCTCTGCAATGTCTTTCCATTCTCCCCAGAAAGTAAGAGTTCCAATCAGAAGAGAGCTCGTGAACAGCGAACTCAGAGAAATGAACAGGCTAGGACACTGAAAAAACTAGTATCAGCAACTATTCTAGTGAAGGCAACCATGAAGATCGCACGTATTTTGTGCAACTTAAAGTTGAGGCAGCAGTGGCACAAGTTGAGCATCTTGTATTGCCTTGAATCCACCAATTATTTCTAACCTGATTTAAATGGTTTGAACTCAAATCAGCAAGAGAAATGGAACTCGAAATGGTTATTTTTCCTCCACAAATCTCCCCTCCTCTCCTAGCCGGCCAATCAATTCTCAAAAAATTTGTTGGAAGGCAATCTGGTTCCATCTCATTCCCAATCTGCAGTAAAATCTCAATTCCTCAGGCCTTTGCTGGCTTCTCCAACTATCATCGAGCCTCTTTCTTCACTCCCCACCATTATATAGTTTCTAATCTCTCTACTTTCGTTTTAACCTCCATTTTCTGGTTCGGGCCATAACAAGATTTAAGATGCATTTATTTCACATAACTAGTTATCAATCTCCTTTAACAATAGGATTCTTTTTTATTCAAATTTTTAGAAACACGTGTAAATTTATTGTATGGGTTATAAATAACAACGTCGACATGTACATACTTGCATCTTAATTATTCATCGTCAATTAGTGTGATCAGAAGTCCACTTTTTGCGACGAGGGTGCCATACTACGAAGGGCTTCCAAAAAGACTAAATTTTCAGTGGAAATGTTACCATCAATTTTCTATAAGTATTAAAACGCAGACGCACAGGGCAGAGAAACTCAAACCAGAGGAGGCTGGCAGCGTTGCTTTACTCTCGGAAATCACGTAATTCAGAAACCAGGAAATCGTACAGGGAGCATAGATGACTTGGGAAACCCATTACAATTCATTATATCGCGCCTGAATGATTCAAGCGGCCATACTACCAGCAGACGACCGCAAAATTAAAAAAAAAGGGACATGCTCACCCAGAAACTCATCCTGCGGCCTTCTGCGAGGAGCTTGCGGCGGAGGCAAAGAGGATCCAAGCGTTAGAGACGTAGACGATGAAGGCTTCGCACTGTAACTGAGAGGGGAGAATGACAGGGAGGCAGAGACCGCCGGAGACGCCGAGGGTGCAAGATGAACCGACGATGAAGCCATGGGCGGTCCGTACTTCCTCGGCCTCCCTCTCTTCCTCCGCACAGGCTCCACCGCCGGAGCGGGCGCCCTCCCTCCGGCCGCCGCCACCGCCGACTGCGGGAATAGCAGGGGGTTCATCGCCCCTTCTCCGCCCACGGAGGCGGCCGGCGAAGGCGAGGAGAACGCCCTATCGACAGCGTCGCCGCCGTCGACCCCGCCCTGGTGGAGGCCGAAGGGGCTGAGGCGGTGGGCGTAGTAGTAGGGGAAGCCATTCCCGCTTCCCTCCATTAGAGAGCGAAAGGGAGAGGAGAGATGGAGGGAAAGGAATCAGGCGGGGAGATGTGGGATTTGGGACGCCAGCATTTCCCACCTTTTCCCTATTTTCTTTATTTTTTTCAAATATTTCATGACACATCATGACCGTCCATGATCATACTCGGTAGATCGGACGGTGGGAGAATCCCCTCGTCAACGGAAGTCTGGGGTATGAAGCTCCTCTTCGCTGCGTACCCTCCGCGTGCGCATCAGCGCGGGAGCGTCACAAAAGCTACTGAGGCTCTGAAGAAGACGACAAAAATTCAGGGCTGGGCCTCAAAGCGGGGCCCAATAGAAAAATACGTTCAGCCCAATTAATTCCAAGGTAATTCTTCTGCTTGACGAAAAAAATGGTCAAAAAATCACGAGTAAAACCATGAAAACTTTCCTAATGGAGACGGTTTTATGTCAGTCTCAGATGTGCATCGGTTCACCAAGTAATATTTTAATTAAATAATTATATAATTAGTATCTCCTCTAATAAGTACACTATCTATTTATCCTATAATTAACAATAACAAGGGACCTGTTTGTGGGAAAAAAATAGCCATTATACTATAAATTTTCTTTTTATTCGTTCCACTGAGGGCAGATAATATGAGAATAATCTCAAGATATAACTTTAGATTGTCATATAATATGAGGGCACTTACAGAATCACAGTTCAAAAACAGTGTCTTTAGATGGACATGCACGCGATAAGGCATAACCTTGTTAAAGAATAACCAGACATCGGAGGGAAGAGGAGACAAAAACATTAGAGCAACCAGTTCTAGGACAGGGGATCGTCGTCTTTCCCTCTCAACCTGTCCACGGCTTCCTCCAGCTCGGCGTTCCGGGCCATCTCCATCTGGAGCTGGTCGTTCATCTCCTGCACTGTCTGTTCCAGGGACTGGACGAGCCCCGCCAGCTGCTGTTCCCTCTTTTCCTCCGCTGCGAACTCCGCTTGGTCGTCGGCGCCGCCGCAGGTCGCGAGGACGTCCATCACCATCCCTCTCTGAAAATCCAAGCTGCCCAAGAGAGAAACGAGGCTAGGAACCAGAGACTCCTTCACTTCCAACCTTGGCGGAGCGGAGGGGTCGCCGGTTTCGCCGAGGGGCTTCCCTTGTCCGTTCTTGCTGGTTTCTTCGGCGGGGGAGATCGGGTCCAGCTCGAAGACGTCCCCATTGAAGTTCCACCCGCTTATGCGGCGGCTCTTGACGAGGGAAGACGACGGCGGCGGGTAGATCTCGTCGGAATCGTCAAAGCCCCCTCCTTTAAACCTTTCTTCCAAGGAGGGCACCACATGGAGGACGCTGCTCACGAGGTGGTCGGTGGGCTTGGACCCTTTGAAGAAGGGGTGGCGGAGGAGCTTATCGGCGGAGGGCCTACGAGAGGGGTCCTGCGACAGGCACGCCGTCACCATCTCCTTGAAGGCCTTGGAGAACTTCTTCTTCTTGCCCTCGGCGTCCTCAGCGGCGTCCTCGATCCGAAGGCGGCTGGTGACGCGCATCAGCAGCGACTTGGAGGGCGACAGGTGGGAGAGCGGCGGCCTGCCGTGGGCCAGCTCCAGCGCCGTGATGCCGAAGGACCAGATGTCGGCTTTGATGCCGTAGCCAACGTGAGGGTGGATGACCTCCGGTGCCATCCAGTAGGGCGTCCCCGCCATCTCGCTGAAGCAGGAAGATGAGGACGACGAGGACGACGAGGAGGCAAGGGATTCGTAGATAGAGGCGGAGACTCCGAAGTCGGCGAGCTTCACGGAGCCGTCGGAGTCGACGAGTATGTTGCCGGCCTTGATGTCCCGGTGGATATGGCCCTGGTCATGGAGGTACGAGAGCGCCTGCACACCGAACAGTAGGATTTAAATGGGTAGCAAAGATTCAGTGCCATTGGTTATCCTTTTACAGGAAAGTAATGTCTCAGTGGCCTCGTTTGAAGCAAGAACATCTAAAATTCAGACTCTGAGAGAGGTCCGGAACTTGTCTGTCAACTGTGGGCCCACCCCTTCGATGAAGTAAGGCTAACCTTGCTCATGGGTCACCTCGGGCCTACCATAAAATTGACCGAATTTCGCCTGTTGATATCTTGATTTTAAAGAAGATATGTAAGTGTTGATGGTAGATTATCAATTTCCATTCTTGGCCCAACTTTTTCTCAAAATTAATTGTCTATAAAACAACATTATCTAAAGACACTTTTTAAAAAAGATTGTGATTTTTTTCTTAATGAATAATTTGATATGGAACTCACAAGGTGGAACCTGTAAAGGACCATTTTCTTTCTTCTACTGGAGGACATGAAAGAGATACACATCGGTCTTAACAACTACATCTGAATAGCGCTGTATGACAAAAAAAATTCATTGAACATAATACTTTAAACAGATAGACAATAAAATTTTTCGCAAATGGCCCTTATCTCATCATAATTGTGAGTAATCGCGGCCGCACCTGAAGGGTTTCCCGAAGGACGACGGAGATAGACGGCTCGGGAAGGCCGTTGGGGAAGGAGGAGGAGATGATGGAGTGGAGAGAGCCCGCGGCCATAAACGGCATCACCACCCATAGGTGGCTCCCGACGGTGAAGGAGCAGTGGGCGGTGAGGACGTTCGGATGAGAGAGGAGGGCCATGGCCTTCGACTCCCGGCGAACGTTGTCGAGGTTGGCGCGCGACCGCTCCAAGTCGATGGCCTTGATGGCCACCACGGCGGAGTTCAGCGGCAGGCAGGCCGCCTTGTACACGACGGCGCTCACACCGCTGCCAATCTCGTGCAGCAGCTTGTACGCCCGCGCGTCCAGAGGGTAGGAAGCGTCACTGTGCGTTCTCTGCGCCGCCGGTTGCATCGATGACTTCACCCCAGCACCCATCGATGCCAGCGGCGTTGCGACTAGCTCCGCCTTTGGGCGTGGGCTTGGGGGGCGATACCTGGCGGCTAAGTCGTCGTGGGGGTGATATGGAGTGATCTGCAGCTGGGGCTGTAGAAAGTTCGATGTGTGGAGGCAGATGCCTTCATGTGAAATAGAGGGATTCACGTGAACATTTTAATGACTCTCTCTTTCTCTCTCTCTCTATCTCTGTCAAATATCCTCTCACCGTCGCATTATTTTTTGTATTAATATATTTCAGGTTTGGTTAATGGTGCATATATGGTTCTTAAATTTACCATTTCCTCCTTAATTTTATTATATATATTTTTTCTTTTATTATGGTTTGAGATGTTTTGAAAACTTCGTTACATATCATAATGATATTTTTCTATTGTCCAAAACAACATATAGCTTTTGTGATTATTATCAATATAGATTGCAAGGTCACACCCTTGCAAGAGATAACTTATAGGCCAGTTATTAATTTCAGAATTTATTTATTGTACTTCCACCCAATCCGTCTGGGAAGTGCTGCGTTGTGCAAGAGAAGTTTCCCTGAAGAAGCCTGAGATCAGCAGCTATTTATACCCCGTAACCAGTAGAAGCTCAAACTTCAATTCAAACTATGTCGCTGCCTTCCCTGCCCACCGTGTCTTTCCTCTTTCTCACCTTGACCACTGTATTCTCTGCCCACAGGTCAAACAGCGAACCAGGGTACCTTTCCTTTGTGGTGTCAGCTTACGTGCTTCTGGTGTTCTTCCTCCTCTCGATTCGTTGGTTCGAAACCTTGCCTCCCAGAGATGCCGCTGGAAAGATCAAGGGGAAGGTGCTAATAATCCTGCTTTCTACTTCTCTAAACCTCTTGTTCTCTTGGAGGGTATCGTCGCTGCTGCCACTGGGGTTTGCAGCGGTCATCTGGGCTGTCGCCACAACCACTGTCGCAGCTGGATTTTTTCTTCTCTTCTGTCTGGAAGAAGTGTAATGGAGAGAATATCATATCTTGTAGAAGTCATACATATATAGGAATATGTATTCTGGCGAGCACCAGAAGATGATATTAAAGCTCAGATAATAAGTTTCAGAGGCGTTATCTTTTTCTTGGTAATTGTCACATGAATTCTGATGTCTTGTTTTTTCTTTTAAATGAAGAAGGGACAGAGTAAAGTAGTAAATGGTAAAAGTTTCAGGTGTCCTCTTCATGACTAAAATTTACACAGTATATTAGACCGATACTGAAATAGTTCTATTGATTAGCTGAAATATAATTCGAAAGGAAATTATTTGGATAACATCCGATGTTAATTGAATTACAGGGCATGTATCACTAAATTATTGATATCTCAATATGAGTAAGATTTCAATTGAAATGACGGAGATGGGACGAATTCAGCTAGAGAGCTCTTAGCTGTAATGTTCATAAATCTTCAACCTTCATCAGAAGAACACTTGGCCGTAAACAATAAGAAAACATCGAGTCTCAGGAAGTAGGGTTAAAATTTACGACCGTAATGGAGATGAAAGTGTAAGATATTGAAGACAAAAATATATTTATTATTTTAAAGAAAACTCCATCATTACCTGGATGTTGTTAGGCACGTGGCTCATCAAGGCCACATCGTGTCAGCTCAAACAGCAGCGGAGAAGACCGCATTAAATGCGGAGGAGAGAGAGAGAGAAAAAGTGAGACGTTTGAAATGGCCCACGATGTGGACTGCTTTTCACGCTTCTCAAACGACCTAGTAATGGGCAGGCCAAACCAGAAGGGAAATGGTTCAATTGAACCGTTTCAGCTTCAAGGAGGAAATAGTCTGCACATTTCTCGAGGAGTCACTATCACATTTCTTGAGATGGTTCCATGAGGTCTATAAATAGAGACCATCTCTTCTCATCTCATATGTAACACTAGTACTATCACCAGTGACCAGAGGGTTAGGAGTGAGTTTCTAATAGAGTGATCTCTACTTATTGGTGAGGGATTAGTGAGTTCTTTGAGGGCCAAGATTAGAGGTCTGTATTTTGGGTTCTAGGGAGTGTTATTCTGTACTTCTTCTACATCTAGTGGAGCTTTTTCATCGCCGCCCGTAGACGTAGGAGGCCAATCTCTGAACCACGTAAATCATTGTGTCTCCGATTGTGAGTTGTTCATTTCATTTCTGTCTTCTAACTTTCGCGCTAAGTCTATATTGGGTTTTCATCTCTAACAATTGGTATCAGAGATGTAGTTCTTGTTAGTGATTATGGAGACATGAAATATTTCTCGCATAATCAGCTTAAATGGGAACAACTGGACAATATGGAAACCAAGAATGGAGGATCTCCTATATTGCAAAGAACTATATAGACCTCTACAAGGAGATAGTGCAAAACTAGAGGCGACATCAGTTGATGAATGAAAAAGGCTAGATCGGAAGACTATTAGCTTCATTAGGGAATGGCTTGATGATAATGTTTTTCACCACGTATCCACTAAGAACTCTACACATTCTCTTTGGAAGAAGCTAGAAAGTCTTTACGAAAAAAAGACAGCAGGTAATAAGACATTCTTGATCAAGAAGCTTGTGAACCTGAAGTACAATGAGGGATCTTTTATTACTGAGCATTTGAATTAAAGGCAGAGTATTGTTAACTAGTTAACCTCTATGAAGATATGTCTTGATGATGAGTTGCAGGCTTTATTACTTCTCAGTTCGTTGCCAGATAGTTGGGAGACATTGGTGGTGTCCTTCATTAATTCTGTACCAAATGGTGTTGTCACCATGAGCCAAGTAACAAATAACTTACTCAATGAAGAGTTGAGATGGAAAAACTCAACTAATTCTCATAGTGAAGCACAAGCACTCGTCATAGAAAATAGAGGGTGGTCAAAGTCAAGAGATAAAAGTCATTCTAAAGGTAGAAGCAAGTCAAGATCAAGGAAGGAGATTACTTGTTACAACTATGGTGAAAAAGGACACTTCAAAAATCAATGCAAGCAGCCCAAGAAGAACAAGAAAAAGGAAAAAGATGTAGACAATGAAGAATCAAAAGAGAACACCATGGCCACTATTCAAAGTGGTGATTACTTGATTTTGTCTACTATTGACGAAATTTTTTCTTGTGTTGGCAAAGATTCAGAATAAATCTTGATATAAGAGCCTCGTACCATACTGTACAAAAGAAAAAGTACTTTGCCAAATATAAAGTTGGAAACTTAGGAGTTGTCAAGATGGGCAACGAAGGGACAGCAAACATTATTGGTATTGGTGATGTTCACATTAGGACCAATCTTGACTATGAATTGGTGTTGAAGAATGTGAGACATGTGATAGGTTTAAGATTGAATTTAATTTCAGTTGGAATGCTTGATGACGATGACTTTCATGGTAAGTTTGATACATGTGATTAGAAAATCACTAAGGGTTCACTTATTGTAGCTTCTGGAAAGAAGTACAATACCTTATACAGAATGCAAGTTGCAGGCTGTGGTGATCAGATAAATGTTATAGAAAAGAATTCTAGTATGAAATTGTGACATGAGAGGCTAAGACACATGAGCGAGAAGGGATTGCAAGCTCTCTCAAGGAAGGAAGTCATACCCAAGTTCAAAGGTATTCGTTTGAACTCATGTATTGATTCTTGGCTGGCAAACAATACAGAGTTTCTTTTTTTAGTCCACCTTTGCCTAAAAAGTTGTATGTTTTGGAACGAGTTTATATAGACGTGTGTGGTCTATTGAGGACAAAGACAACTGATGGTGCTATTGATGTTAATGGCATTAGTGATGTATTATACTTTGTCACTTTCATTGATGACCATTCCAAGAAAGTTTGGGCATATCTTTTGAAAACTAAAGATCAAGTTGTTGATGTCTTCAAGAAATTTTATGTCAAGGTGGAGGGAGACTAATAGAAAGTTGAAACGCATAAAATCTGATAATGGTGGTGAATATATAGGCTTATTTGATGAATATTATAAGAAGCAAGGTATTATTCATGAGATGACAATCTCAGGCACTCCTTAACATAATGTTATTGCGGAGAGGATGAATCGTACCATTATGGAGAAGATCAGAAGTATGCTTTCACATGCCAAATTACCCAAAAGATTTTGGGATGAAGCATTGATGACAACTATTGATCTCATCAACCTATCTCAATGTATACCTTTAGATGAAAATATTGCAAATAATATATGGACAGAAAAAGATGTTTCTTATAAGCACTTAAGAGTGTTTGGTTGTCGTGCATTTACATATATTCCTGATGTGGAAAGGTCCAAATTAGATGGGAAGACAAAGGAGTGTATTTTTCTTAGATATCTATGTGATAAGTTTGGTTACAGATTATGGGATCTAATGAAGCAAAAGGTGTTCCGAAGCTGAGATGTAACTTTCTTTAAAGATCAAAATATTGAAGATATAAAGAAAGTTTTAGTGGTCAAAGATTCTGCAAAAGTATTTACAGATTAGGACCAAGTCATCTATCATGAGCACAATGATGGAGGGAAAGAATTGCAAGAAGAAAGGGTCGAAGCTGATGTAGATTTACCTACAAGACAAGAAGAGGAGCAAGGAGGAGAACTACCTCCAGCAGAGCCTCATCTTAAAAGGTCTAATAGACAACATCAACCTTCACGAAGATATCCACAAGAAAAATATATTATGCTTACTGATATACGTGAATTAGAAAATTATCAGGAGGCATTGAAAAGTGAGCATACTAAAGAATGGTTGGCAACTATGCATGAAGAAATGGAAGCACTGTAGAAAAACTAGACATAATCTTGTGAAGCTACCCAAGGGGAAGAAAGTATTGAAGAACAAGTGGGTTTTTAGATTGAAGACTCAAGAGCATACTTCAGTGCCGAAGTACAAGGCCAGATTGGTTGTTAAAGGCTTCAACTAAGTGCAAGGTATTAACTTTGATGAAATATTCTCTCTAGTTGTGAAAATGTCTTCTATTCGTGTTGCTCTAGGTATGGCTGCCAGTATAGACTTAGAGGTCGAGCAGTTAGATGTAAAGACAACATTCTTTCATAGTGACTTAGAGGAAGAGATTTACATTGAGCAACTAGAAGGCTTTAAGATAGAAGGAAAAGAGCATTTTGTGTGCAAATTGAAGAAAAGCTTGTATGGACTAAAGCAAGTGTCAAGACAGTGGTATAAGAAGTTTGATTCATTTATGACTGAGAATGAATACAAATGTACTTTTACAGACCATTATGTATATATCAACAATTTTGATAATAGTTTTATGATTCTCTTATTATATGTTGACGATATACTTATCTTTGGAAAAGATTTGTCAACAATTAATAGGTTGAAGAAAGAGCTAAACAAGTCATTTTCTATGAAGGACATGGGGCCAGCAAAGTAAATACTTAGTATACAGATTTTTCGTAACAAGAAGGCCAAGAAGATTTGGTTGTCACAAGAAAAATATATCGAGAAGGTGCTGGACAGGTTTGGTATGCATTCTGCAAAACTTGTTGGTTCTCCTTTGGCAAATCACTTTAAACTTTGTACAAAACAAAGTCCATCAAGTGATGAGGAGAAGAAGAAGATGAAGAGAGTACCTTATGCTTCAGCTGTTAGGAGTTTGATGTATGCAATGGTATGTACAAGACCAGACATTGCGTATGTAGTGGGTGTTACTAACAGATTTCTTACAAATCTAAGAAAAGAGCACTAGGTAGTAGTGAAGTGGATATTTAGATCTCTCAAAGAGAACTCTAAAGTTTGTCTAAGCTTTGGAGATGATGTCCCTATATTGGCAAGATATATAGATGTTGATATGGCCAGAGATATTGACACAAGTTTACTTTAGGCTATGTGATTACTTTTGTAGGGGGAGCTGTGTCATGACAATTTAGGTTACAAAAATGTGTTACTTTGTCAACAACAGAGGCTGAATATATTACTGTCACAGAAGCTTGTAAGGAAATGTTATGGATGAAGAAATTCTCACAATTAGGACAAATATAAGAGGAGTATGTGGTCTTTTGCGATAGTCAAAGTGCTATTTATTTGAGTAAGAATCTCACATTTCATTCGAAGTCGAAGCATATCGATGTGCGTTACCACTGGATCAGGAATGTAATTGAAGAGAAGCAATTACAGATCAAGAAGATTCACATAGATGACAATGGAGCAGATATGTTGACCAAGACTCTACCTAAAGAGATGCAAGAGATCTGCCGATAGTTGATCAGCATACACGCTCCTTGAGGATCATGAAGACAATCTTCCTTATGAGCTGAAGGGGGAGGTTGTTGACAACGTGGCTCATCAAGGCCACGTCTGTGTCAGCTCAAATGGCACTAGAGAAGACTGATAAAACTTAATTTATCACTAAATATTAGCTAATAATTTCTATGAAAAGTACTCAAAGGCATCATAATATTCATGAATTGATATCTTTACATGTTCATGAGCTTCATTCCTAAAATGTACTGATTTTGCCTTTAAATTTTACTTCTTAGTCACATCCAATGTGGAGAATTATTTATAACAATTTTTTTAAGCTTTTTCCAAGGATTATTACCTTGAGAAGTTGACAAATTGTCTCAGGAACAATCCCAGAAAATTCCACGATTTTATCGCTTTAGAGTGATTTAACATCGAATTTACACTAAGGAGAATACAGAATGTAAGGAAGTCAATGCTTGAAGAAGTCAACAGTCGAGATGTTAAACTTCCTAGTCAAAGAACGACTTCAAGTCAAAGAGTGGAAGAAGGAGGACCATGTTCAAGGTTCAACACACTCCAGTGGAGAAAGGAGAAAATTAATTAGGATTTTCCTCTCCCTTTATTGAATTATGGTCTTTCTCCTTCTCATTCTCTTTCTCATTCTCATTCTCATTCTCGTCCTCCTTCTCTTTTTGTCAAATTCCGTGGGGTTGGAGGAGGCTATAAATGCCCCCTCATGACTAAAAAATTAGGGGTGCCCCTCCGCTGTCTTTTGAGGGTTCTTTTCCCGAAACTAAAGAAAGAAAAATTCCAATTGTTTTCAGCGTATTCTTCCATTCCTTTCTGTGGCATTGTTACAGGTTCTTCTAGTTCTTACAGTTTTCAGCGAATTCGAGGTAAGAATACGCCCTTTCCTAGGTTAGATCTTGATCTCTACTAATCCAGACAGTGACATCTTGGATTAGAAGAGAGATCTAGGTCAGTTTTACTTCAGAAATTATAGTTTCGAAATCTCCTTTTCTGAGTTTCATCGATTCCGGTTCATGTTCTTCCGTGTTCTTTAATTTTCAGTTTAAGTGAATTAGATTCAATAAATATAGAATGACCTCAAGATGATTTCGAACTCAGTATATAAATACTTCATCCCTATTAACCTCAAAATAGTTTCTAATCGAAATTAATCAACTCTCAACCTTCTTCCACGAATTCCTTTTTTTTCCCTTCCCGTTTTTCCATAAATGAACATTTCTCTCATTTCCCCAATGAATTTTGCGGTTCTCTGATTTTCTATATTTTGTATGCATGTCTTTTTGGATTTAAAATCATTCTAACTTCATTTCGTTCTCTTTTAGATTCAGTTTGAATTGATTTAACTCGTTTCATATATGAACACTCTATTTTAGATTCACTGCAATGTTTGCATCATGAAGAAATTTATTGCATTAATTCTTTTCATAAAACGTTTTAAATAGATATAAGAACAATCATTGCATATCTAAGATCAATTTTTACTCTTAAAAACTCACGTTTTGATTTGTTTTAGGTAACAATAGTGAGAGAAGCAAGCACTGTACTCTGTTTTGGTGAACCACCATCATCCCTTCATCTCAAGTCTCATAAAAAATATTTATAAAAATTCGAAGTAATTACCTCCTAATTCCCTGAGGATCGACCTGAACTCCCCAATATACTAAATTTAGTAATTCATATTTGGAAATCAGTTTATAAATTTTATTTGATTAACCACTAATCCTAACGACAATTTTTGATTTATCAAATTGGCGCCATTGCTGGGGAATTAAGGCAAGGTAAAAAAAAAATCTACAATTTTTCCCTTATGTGTTCTTGTTTTTACAGATTAAATTCTGCATTTCAAAGGAGGAAAAGGAAATCTCGTTGAGGTAAAAGCCTAAAACTTGAGAATTATTTTGATATATGCTTGGAAGAAGATCGCTACATCCATCGTTGATTTCCTTAGAGCATTCTTCCACCAATAGACAATCTAAAATTTCAAAAATGGCAGGGAATATAGAAGAAGGAGAGAAATTGTTGAGGGATTACTTTAGTCCACCTGAGAATCTCGATTTATTCCAAAATCCTATCTGCACTCATGATATCAAACTTGGAATTTTTCAAATTCTTCCTATTTTCAATGGTCATATAAATGAAAATACTTAGGATCATTTACAGGAATTCTTGAAAATATGTGCGACCATTAAAAATGCTGATGACTCTCTGAAAATCACTCTTTTTCCATTTTCATTGAAGGGAGAAGCTAGTCATTGGATTTGATCATTAAATCTGAGAAATATTACATGGTCGAAATTAGTGTAGGAATTCCTTAAGAAATTTTATCCTAGGGGAAAAACTAACATGATGCAAAAAATGATTATGAGCTTTTCTCAAAATTTGAATGAATCCCTTCATGATGCATGGAATAGATTCAAGGGAATCCTCAGAAAATGCCCTCACCATGGAGTACCCAAATGGTAATTAGTGCAAATTTTTTATGAAGGACTGAACTACCAACATAAACAAATGATTGATGCATCTTGTGGTGGTTCTTATGCGAACAAGGGAAAGGATCATGTCTACAATTTATTGGAAGAATTGAGCGAAAATTCTTATAATTATGCATCTGGCGATTATGATAGAACTAACCTTTCCCTCAAAAAGGACGGAGTATATGAATTGGTGAGGCATGCAGATAAGGAGTTGAGAAATGAGGTGAACGAGATCAACAAAAAGCTTGAGAAGCTCCTCTTGGTGCAAGGTACACAACAATTTAACCCTCCTATGTCTAAAGCTACAATTTGCTCTATATGTTCTCAATTAGATCATGATGAAAACCATTGCCTTGCATTTTTGAATTTGATGACTTCTGAGCGGGAGCATGTTAATTCATTTACTAGACCTCCTGCACCGAATGTATCTCAATCTACGTGGAAATCTAGCTATCCTTCTCAACATGCATCTTCTCAAAAACCTCATTTTCAAAATTTTCAAAATCCGACTCAAAATTTTTACTCTCAGCCTACTCAAAATACAAATCCTCCACTCCACCCTTATCCTCCTCATACTCAAAATGCACCTCCCCCTTCCTACGCTTACCCTCAAAAAGCTCCATTATATCAGAACCATATCCCCATTCAAAACAACTATCCACCTCAAAACCGATTTGTTCCACCTATGCCCAATCAAATGCCTTAGGAGGACCATTAGTAGCTACTAATTCTCATTTAGAGGATACGGTTAAGACTCTGAAAGATCAAGTGACCCAACATCAACAAGCCTTCAATCTCTTAATGGCACAAAACCAGCAAATTCTCCAACTCCTGCAAAACTCAAACTCCCTAGGAAACCAATCTAGTGATTCTAGTTCTAGAACTCAACTTCCTAGTCAAACCATAGCCAATCCTAGGAACCAACCACCAGGTTTTAATCCGCCTCCTGTCCATAATGCAGCCATGGTTAGTGGTCAGGGGCAAAGTAGCAATCCCAGCCCACAATTTGAGGAGATGAAGGGGGTTATGAAACTTAGGAGTGGAAAGATCTTACGTGATACCATGGAGAAAGGAGTTACGGATAAGGATGACTTGACATTGAATAGGAAAATAAATGAGGATGACCGTGAATTACATGATCACATTGATGAAGATAAGGGAGGAGATGAAGAGACCTTCAAGGGGAAAGGGAAAGAAATTGTAGAAGAAAAAAAAAGAGAGAATAAAAATGAAATAAATGATCTGAAGGGAGAAGCTGATCCTAGGACTTATGTTCCTCCTATTCCATTCCCTTCAGCTCTATTTCCTCAGTTAAAACAAAAAAATAAAAATCTAGATGAAAATGAACTTCACGAGTTATTCTCTAAAGTTCAAATAAAAATTCCCTTGATGGATGTTGTAAAACATGTCCCTGCCTACGCTAAGTTTCTGAAAAATTTATGCACTCCAAAAAAGGAAAATAAAAAAGTTAATATTTCTGCTGAAGTTAGTGTTTTAATCCTTAATGAATTACCTAAGAAGAGGAAAGATCTAGGGAGTCCACTAGTCTCATGTTGCATCAAAAGCATCAATTTTTCTAGAGCTTTGCTGGATTTAGGAACAAGTGTCAACCTCCTCCCCACATATCTTTATGATAAATTTGACTTAGGAAAATTGCAATCTACTTCAGTTGTTCTTTCTTTAGGAGATAGATCTCTTCGGTATCCTAAAGGAAAAATAGAAGACGTAATTGTGAATATCGAAGGTTGTTTCTTTCCAATTGATTTCCTTGTTTTGGATATGACTCCTCCAGATAACATACAAGATTCAGCCATCATTTTAGGCCGCCCCTTTTTGGCCACAGCCAATGCTAACATCAATTGTGCCATAGGCACAATTGATTTATATTGTGGCAAAGAAAAGATTTCTCTAAATGTTTTTAAAGCAGCAAAGTATGCTCAAGAGGAGAACGAGGAGGAAGTGGATATGGTGGACGCAATCATTGAAAAGGTATGGTCATTTACTTCTTTAACTAAAAATTCTATCGCTAATCGTCATGAGACTGACCATGATACATCAGTAGAAAACATTGCAGAAGCATGTGATCTTGAGAATAAATCAGAACTTAGATAATTACCTCATCATTTGAAGTATGCTTTCTTAGGAGAGAACAATACCATGCCTGTCATAATTGCTTCACACTTGACTCAAGAGGAAGAATCAAAATTGATGGATGTGTTAAGGGAAAACAAAAAGGCTTTAGGGTGGCATTTGAGCAATCTAAAAGGGATTAGCCCTGGTATATGTATGCATCATATATATTTAGAGGAAGGTGCCAAACCCTCTAGGGAATTTCAAAGAAGGCTAAATCCTAAAATGATGGAGATAGTAAAAGAAGAGATAGTAAAATGGTTAGATGCTGGTTTCATTTACCCCATTTCAAATAGTCAATGGGTTAGTCCCATTCAAGTACTTAAGAAATCCGGTCTTACCATTTTGGTTAATGAGAATGGAGAGGAGATCCAATCTAGGCTCCCAACAAAATGGAGAGTATGTATAGACTATAGGAAACTAAATGCATACACAAAAAAAGATTACTTTTCTTTACCCTTCATTGATCAAATTTTAGAAAAATTGGTGGGTAAGGAATATTTTTGCTTCCACGATGGGTATTTTGGATATAATTAGTTAGCAATTAACCCTCATGATCAAGACAAAACCACATTTACTTGTCCTTTTGACACATTTGCTTTCACAAGAATGCCATTTGGCCTATGCAATGCACCAACTACATTTCAAAGGTGCATGATATCTCTATTTTCGGACATGATTGGTGAATTTTTAAAAGTCTTCATGGATGATTTTTCCATTTTTGGGTCAACTTTTGATGAATGTCTCGGAAATCTCAAGAAAGTCCTTTCAAGATGCATAGTAGCAAAATTAGTCTTAAGCTGGGAAAAAAGCCACTTCATGGTGAGAGAAAGAATTGTCCTTGGACATGTAGTGAGCAAGAGAGGAATAGAGGTGGATGAAGCTAAAGTAGGTGCCATTCGAAATTTACCTCCTCCTTCAACTCTTAAACAACTTAGATCATTCCTAGGACATGCTGGATTTTACAGGAGATTTATAAAGGATTTTTCAAAAATTGCAAGACCCCTAACTTCTCTATTAGCCAAAGACAATGCATATGTATTTTTTTATGAGTGTATGAAAACTTTCCATACTCTTAAAAATGCATTAATAGAAGCACCAATTTTGAGACCTCCGACGTGGGGTGAGCCCTTTGAGATTATGAGTGATGCTTCTAATATAATTATGGGAGCTGTTTTAGGGCAAAAATTGAAGGAAAACATGTGGTAATTTATTATGCTAGCAAAACCTTGAATGAGGCTCAAGCCAATTACACCACTACTGAAAAAGAACTATTAGCCATTGTGTTTACTTTAGAGAAGTTTAGATCATATCTGCTTGGATCCAAAATCATCATATACACAGATCATGCAGCCTTAAAATACTTGCTATGTAAGAAAGATTCTAAACCTAGATTAATTAGATGGATCTTATTGTTTCAAGAATTCGATATAGAAATCAAAGATAAACGTGGATTTGATAATGTGGTTGCTGATCATCTCTCCAGAATTTGTAATAATGATAAGAATGATTTAAATGATTCATTCCCTGATGAACACATTCTATGGATTGATTATACACCTCATACACCTTGGTATGCACATATTGTCAACTATTTGGTGACAGACCAATTACCGACAGGTTGGTCAACACATGAGAAAGAGGTATTCCTTTCAAAAATTAAGTACTTCTTATGGGATGATCCTCATTTGTTTAATCTTGGGCCTGATAATATTCTGAGAAGATGTGCTGCAGAAGAAGAGTAGAGGAGCATTCTACAAATGTGCTATGATTCACCAAGCGGAGGACATTTCTCGGGGAGGAAAACTACATATAAGGTACTACAAAGTGGATTTTATTGGCCCTCTTTATTTAAAGATGCTTTTAATTTTTCAAAACATTGTTTAGAATGCCAATCTTCGACCAATATTTCAATCAAAAATATGATGCCTCTCCAACCCATCCTAGTAGTAGAACTTTTTGATGTTTGGGGCATAGACTTCATGGGACCATTCCCCACATCTTTTAGATATGAATATATTTTAGTGGCAGTTGATTATGTTTCTAAATGGATAGAAGCTATCCCTACAAAGAATTGCAATCATAAAGTAGTTCTGAAGTTCTTGAAGAGTAACATTTTTGCTAGATTTGGATGCCCCAAAACAATTATCAGTGACAATGGATCTCACTTCATTAATGCTCAATTCAAAGCCTTACTCAAGTCCAATGGAATCACACACAAAATTTCTACGCCCTACCATCCTCAAACTAATGGTCAAGTCGAAGTTTCTAATAGAGAGATCAAAAGAATCCTCCAAAAAATTATTCGAATTGATAGGAAAGATTGGTCCCTTAAGCTTGATGATACTCTTTGGGTGTACAGAACAGCTTATAAGTCTCCCTTAGGGATGTCACCTTATAAGTTGGTGTTTGGAAAGGCCTGCCGCCTTTCTATAGAGATAGAGCATAAAGCTTATTGGGCAATTAAACAAATAAACCTAGACATAGATGCTGCGGGTAAGACAAGGTTTCTTCAAATGGCCGAGCTTGATGAGCTGTGGAATGAGGCCTACACAAGCTCAAAGATTTACAAGGAGAGAATGAAGGCCTACCACGACAAGCACATAAAGAGGAAACATTTCTTTGAAGGACAAAAGGTATGGCTTTTCAATTCAAAGCTAAAACTTTTTCCTAGAAAATTGAAATCTAGATGGGATGGACCTTATATTATTATGCATGTTCTCGACAATGAGGCAATTAAAATATATAATCCAAAAAATGAACGAACTTTTATGGTGAATGGACAAAGACTTAAACCTTACCTTGAGCATGAACAGAAACCGCAGGATGAGATATATTTCCTCTCCGACCCTTGAGCTAAAATGAGTCTAGCTGAAAGACGTTAAAGAAAGCGCTCGTGAGAGGCAACCCAATGAAGAATAAGTATTTCATCTATTTTCTTTGGTCTTCTATTTTGTTCTTTTCTAATAATATGCAGAAGGATTCCTAAGAAAATGAAGACTCCACGGAGGTCATCAACCCCTCACCAATTTATCAACATGCAAGCACACTAAGGTCAAAGTCTTCTTTCCTAACATTTCCATTTTCATGCTCATTTAGCTGTGCATATCATTGAGGCCAATGATAACTTAAGGGGGGAGAGAGGCCTATTGCATGAAAATGAAAATGAATTTATTTTACTACATGCAATTGAATAAATGTTCATATCACGCAATTCGATCTTTGATCTTAAAGGACATATGCATATAAGTAAGCTCTTGAAGTGCATCAATAGTACTTCTTCATGGTAAGAGCCATAGGTCTAGACACTCTTGGCCTATTTTCTAAAGTCTAGGATACCTAGTAAAGGTAGGAAGTGAGCACGAAAATTAAAGGGTGAAAGTACTATCATAGTGAATTGGAGCGACAAATCTATAATTTTAGGATAGCCATGGCCTCATTATAGGATCTAGGGTCCTCGCTGGATTGGGTCTTCATTAGAGAAACCAATCATTCATCTCCTCAAGTCCCAAAGCATGGAATCACCTTATTTTTGGACCACCCTTAAGCCAATATTCGAAGCTGAACCTATCCTAAGCAACCAATGATACACTTTTCTCATACCACTCCTTGAAAACACCCATTGTAGGAACCTCTCTATCATGTCATAAATCACTAAGGATGCTAATTCCCAAGTATTTCTACCCCCCCCTATATTTTCTCCCTATTCCAATTTCACTCGCCATCTTCTTAATCCCCCACATCTATCCTCTTTTCAGTCTCAAAGTATGGACCAGAAACTCTCAATTTATACTTTTGATTATCACACCCTTCTAGTCGGCACAATTCTCCTTCACAAAATTTTTGATTTACGCCAAAAAAAAAAAAAAAAAAAAAAAGAAAAGAAAAAAAGAGAGAGGGGAGAAATACAATCTGCTTTGATACTCATGATCCTCCCCCTAAGTGCCATGTGAATCTATAGATCTGAGGGTTGTAATCAGAAAAATAAGTAAATTGTGTCCATTACAATTCTTTCCCCCCTTTTGATCGTCATATTCTATCTCCCCTACTTCTTTTAAAATCTTGGGAAGTAGCTGTCCAAAGTGATTTACCAAACCCTCAAATATTTTCCCCGAAGCATACCTGATCATTATTCTTTACAAGCCTTCCTTTTCTTTCTTTTCCCCCTATGACATAGATACATGACATGAAATACTCTCATCGCCCTTTTTTTTTTTTGTGCACACTTGATATTCTATGCTCATGGGAGGAGAGGAATGGACGTTTTTGGCTCTCTAGTTGAGACACTAGTGGGGGTTTCTAGAATAGCCACTTCTTATACATGGGAAGGGAAAGGAACCTCACTTGGGGAGAGTTGTGAGAACCTAGTGTGTTGTGATGATGATAGATTCACAATGATAGCATCAAACCCGACAAGAAGTAAGCCACTCTCACCTACACTAGCTCTTTCCAAAGCACTAGGAGATAGGCCAAGCGTGATCTAATCCACATGGGGATATTCCTACTTAGAAGTACAATTGATATACTAACACTTCATGCACATGCCTAAGCATTCAAACATTTGAATTGCATTATCATAGAAAATGCAGCATTGCTAAGGGACTAGCAATGTTTGAGTCGGGGTGTGTGATAAAGCTCAATTTATCACTAAATATTAACTAATAATTTCTATGAAAAGTACTCAAAGGCATCATAATATTCATGAATTGATAGCTTTACATGTTCATGAGCTTCATTCCTAAAATGTACTGATTTTGCCTTTAAATTTTACTTCTTAGTCACATCCAATGTGGAGAATTATTTCTAACAATTTTTCTAAGCTTTTTCCAAGGATTATTACCTTGAGAAGTTGACAAATTGTCTCAGGAACAATCCCAGAAAATTCCACGATTTTATCACTTTAGAGTGATTTAACATCGAATTTACACTAAAGAGAATACAAAATGTAAGGAAGTCAATGCTTGATGAAGTCAACAGTCGAGATGTTAAACTTCCTAGTCAAAGAACGACTTCAAGTCAAAGAGTGGAAGAAGGAGGACCATGTTCAAGGTTCAACACACTCCAGTGGAGAAAGGAGAAAGTTAATTAGGATTTTCCTCTCCCTTTATTGAATTATGGTCTTTCTCCTTCTCATTCTCTTTCTCATTCTCATTCTCATTCTTGTCCTCCTCTTTTTGTCAAATTCCGTGGGGTTGGAGGAGGCTATAAATGCCCCCTCATGACTACAAAATTAGGGGTGCCCCTCCGCTGTCTTTTGAAGGTTCTTTTCCCGAAACTAGAGAAAGAAAAATTCCAATTGTTTTCAGCGTATTCTTCCATTCCTTTCTGTGGCATTGTTACAGGTTCTTCTAGTTCTTATAGTTTCCAGCGAATTCGAGGTAAGAGTACGCCCTTTCTTAGGTTAGATCTCGATCTCTACTAATCCAGACAGTGACATCTTGGATTAGAAGAGAGATCTAGGTCAATTTTACTTCAGAAATTATAGTTTCGAAATCTCCTTTTCTGAGTTTCATCGATTCCGGTTCATGTTCTTCCGTGTTCTTTAATTTTCAGTTTAAGTGAATTAGATTCAATAAATATAGAATGACCTCAAGATGATTTCGAACTCAGTATATAAATACTTCATCCCATTAACCTCAAAATAGTTTCTAATCGAAATTAATCAACTCTCAACCTTCTTCCACGAATTCCTTTTTTTTCCCTTCCCGTTTTTCCGTAAATGAACATTTCTCTCATTTCCCCAATGAATTTTGCGGTTCTCTGATTTTCTATATTTCGTATGCATGTCTTTTTGGATTTAAAATCATTCTAACTTCATTTCGTTCTCTTTTAGATTCAATTTGAATTGATTTAACTCGTTTCATATATGAACACTCTGTTTTAGATTCACTGCAATGTTTGCATCATGAAGCAACTTATTGCATTAATTCTTTTCATAAAATGTTTTAAATAGATATAGGAACAATCATTGCATATCTAAGATCAATTTTTACTCTTAGAAACTCACGTTTTGATTTGTTTTAGGTAACAATAGTGAGAGAAGCAAACACTGTACTCTGTTTTGGTGAACCACCATCATCCCTTCATCTCAAGTCTCATAAAAAATATTCATAAAAATTCGAAGTAATTACCTCCTAATTCCCTGAGGATCGACCTGAACTCCCCAATATACTAAATTTAGTAATTCATATTTGGAAATCAGTTTATAAATTTTATTTGATTAACCACTAATCCTAATGACAATTTTTGGTTTATCAAAGACTGCATTAAATGCGGAGGAGAGAGAGAGAGAAGAGACAGAGAAGGTGAGACATTTGAAATGGCCCACGATGTGGACTGTTTCTCATGCTTCTCAAACGGCCTAGTAACGGACAGGCCGAACTAGAAGGAAAACGGTTCAGCTGAACCGTTCCAGCTTCAAGGAGGAAACGGTTTGCACATTTCCTCAGGAGTCACTGTCACATTTCCCGAGGTGGTTCCATGAGGTCTATAAATAGAGGTCATCTCTTCTCATCTCATATGAATACTAGTACTAGCACTAGTGACCAGAGGGTACCAGAGGCTTGGGAGTGAGTTTTCAACAGAGTGATCTCTACTTATTAGTGAGGGACTAGTGAGTTCTTTGAGGGCTAAGATTAGAGGTCTGTATTTTAGGTTCTAGGGAGTGCTATTCTGTACTTCTTCTACATTTAGTGGATCTTTTTCATCGCCGCCTGTGGACGTAGGAGGCCAATCTCCGAACCACGTAAATCCTTGTGTCTCCGGTTGTGAGTTGTTCATTTCGTTTCTATCTTCTAGCTTTCGCGCTAAGTCCATATTGGGCTTTCATCTCTAACAACTGGTACCAAAACATTCCTCGTCAACTGAAGAAAGGCACATGGGAAAAGGGTCTTTAGATTGACTTGGCCTCAAGTCTTTACAACCTTAGATCTGAAGTAGCGTAAGATGAAAAGTCAATAGTCTATATTTTCTAGATGACTTCACACGCTTTCCTTTGTTGACGTGCTGAAATAGAGTGATTTTGCCGACATATTTCGACAAATAAAAGGATTTAGAAGGCTTCTGAGAAGAAACTAAAGGGAAAACTTTTATGGGTGCTTAGTGCACAGTTTGGCCCACTAGCATTCAACTTTAATTTCATTCATTCTCTCTCTCTCTCTTGCAGTGACACCCAGTGATGATAGAAAGGAGGTCACAAAGTTGGGATCCTAGAAAGCTTGTCAACGGTAATTTGACGCGAGGTAAATGCGATCATGTAATTTTGACAGGTTTCTCTTGAACGGTTCAATGTCCCAATCTCTTATCACGTCAACACCTCCGGGAGGAACAGTAAATTCTCACGCCCAGCAGCCAAACTAAACTTCCATGCCACTCGCATTATATTCTTTGAAGAAAAAAGTTCAGGTGATCATGAACGTAAGGGTGAATGTTGATATGAATAATGATTGAAGATTAAAGTTTGATATGGTATTCTTCTTCATTTTTTTTACCTCGTTTTGCTTCATAGACGGCTACAGCAGGCCATATAAATGGTTTAACATCTTTTACTCATGACTATCTCAATCAGTCTTCTCTCATCTCAAATGGCAATGCAATATAGGACGAGTAATAGTAGAACTCAACAAGAATCCATGAACTTAAAAAAAAAAATTACTCCTGCCGTCATGACAATTTTGTTCAATTATTCATTAGAGGGCATCAAAAACCTGAATTCATTTGGTAGTGTCAAAGAAAAAATCATATGAAAGTTATTAAACAAGATAGAAATGAGAAGACGACATAAGCAGCACAAATCCTACTCACTAGTACCATTGTTGAACACGATCTAGAGATTACCGAACTGGTTCTCACTAGTATATTTGTAGGATACACAATAGAATTGATTGCAAAAAAATAGCAAAGTTATAAAAATTGAAGTCAAACTTGTATACTTCCTTAATTTTTGATTTCGGGATTTATCAGTTACTCTAGATTCAATGTCTGAGGGAACCAACCAACAATGCTAAAGGTTAAAATCTTTGAGCATGATTGGGATCCTCCCTGTCCAAGCTCCAGGTCATACTACTTCGGTGTGACCACAAAGTATAAGTGTGAGGAAGGAAGATTGATTACCATGCTGGATAAGGGGCTCTGGCGTCGACGGCGAGTACCTGCGCCAGTGCCGCCATAAGAAAATGAGATGCGTGGGGTCAAAACAGGCTCATCGGGCATACCCCCCTAGAAACGGTTCCCTGCCCTCGCTCTTTGAAAATAGTGGCGCCGCCCGGAATGGTGGCATCTTCAGCAGTATTGCATTAAAGCTAGGGATTGCCGATCATGATCGATCGTCGATCCGATCAGCCAAAATTGCTAATCGTGATCGTCGATCGTGACAATCT
The DNA here is from genome assembly GCA_024713555.1 of Spirodela polyrhiza. Classification (NCBI taxonomy): domain Eukaryota; kingdom Viridiplantae; phylum Streptophyta; class Magnoliopsida; order Alismatales; family Araceae; genus Spirodela; species Spirodela polyrhiza. Next base: position 2,295,357 of record CM046540.1, read on the forward strand.
GATCCATCATGATCAAGCAATCACCATATAATCTTATTATATTATACTATGACTAAATATTATATAAATTATGTATATTAAATATCTATGTATGTAAATATTAAATATAAATATATACTACATATGCATAGGTGTAAGATATTTATATATTAAGCCTAAATATTATATATATGTATTGGATATATATATATTAAATATATATATATACATTTATATACTACTAGGCATAATATATATTTATATAATAGGCTTAAATATTATATATAAATATGTATACTTATACTAAATATATTATATATATAAATAAGCCTAAGTTTATTAAGATGTGTATTAGATGTAATAACTTTATTAAGATATGAATAAAGTTGGTGACTATGGTAGTAACGTTGGCAGTGGCAAAGTGGGTCTTTGATGGGAGGAGAGAGAGCCAGTGGCTGATGGTAGCGGGAGCAGGAGTCGAGAAAGAGTGATTTAATCTCTCATCCATATCAATCGTAACTATTGGATGATGGAAAATAATCATCGAACATATATCAAGATAGGTCAATTGTGGGTCTTCAATCTATTGATTTTTTAATGGCCTAGATCATTTTGTGATCGTGACCCTTTTTCTTGAATGTGATAGTTGATCGATCGATCATACGATTGTCAATCTAACAATCAAGTGATCATGAATGATGTACCCTAGTTAAAGCCAGATTTGTGAGCCATAAGAAACAACGTCGCAGCTAATCCTTGGTATTGCCAATGGTTTGCTACCTTCATGCAATCCACCGCATTTGCTAATTCCACTAACGCATAGTTTCCTTCTATAAGTGGAGCGTGTGTGGGTGATGACGTGGCCTCTCTAAGTATGATGTCACCACAAGGTTAATATGGATATTGCTTCTAGAGGATTTCAATCGTTATTTCCCAGAAAATATGGTAACAAATGGATTATTCAATGTACCTCACTTGGACATCACAAATGATGCACATGCATTTATGATGGAAGCTTAAAAAATTCGGCAATCAACATTAAACAAATATGAGCTCATTGATTCAGTGCCCCACGAAACAATGAAATTCTCAATAAGGCTATATTTTTGTTTGGACATTTGTTTCCTCTAAAATCTACCAAATTCTTTGTGTTCAATCCTCCTATCACTTTTCATTATAGATGCCCAAGTCGGCCTAAACTGGGAATGCTTTGAACCATACAGTGAGATGACAGGAGACAACATCAAAGGTCACCCACCCCATTCCCTCCCCATCGGAAGCTAAGTTTTTCAATGGATATTCCTCCCATTGAATATACGGCCAGCGTAGGTAGTTCGGAGACGTTAACCTCGAAGGGCAGGAAATCGAAATGAAGAGACGATATGCTTACTCAACAGGTCCAAGAACCTTTTTATTTTTATTAATTTTTTTGTCTCTCTCTCTATTAGAATGTAAAAGGATATTTTGGGTATTATAGCATTAGGGTTGGTCTCTATTTAAGAGACTGACTGAGAGAGGAAAACTGGAGTCGGCGGTCCGCGGTTCTTCCCTCTGTGCGCAAGGACAGAGGCTCCCTCTCTCTCTCCTTGTATCTCTTCGATCTATGGTTTCTCCTATACTTTCCAATACTTGGTAATACTCTCTCTCCCACTCCTCCAGCCAAAGACGGTTTATTCAATTAATTGAATTGAACCGACAGCCGCCGACCCTCTATACCTCTTTTTCATCTCATTTTATCTTCTATTTTGACAGATTAATCCCCCATTTACAGTTTTTATTCCTTGACGGCGCCGCCTTTCCCCATTTCCTTCCTGCCCAAGGTAAACAGCAAACCGCCGCTATCTTTCTTGAGCTCCAAGCAGTCTCCCTGCCGACCGAAACATATAAATATAGCGTCGCAGAGGACTTTTATAGCTTGGACACCTGATCCTCCCACGCAGCATGTCATCCTCTTCCCTGCCCACCGCCTCCATCGTCTTCCTGTCCGTCGTTTCGGCGCTCGCCGCCTACCGAGCGCGCGGAGACGCAGGGGCCACCTCCTTTGTCGTCTCGGGCTACCTGCTGCTGGTGCTCTTCCTCCTCTCCGTCCGCCGGTTCGAAGCCTTGCCCCCCGGAGACGCCGCGGCGAAGAGAAAGGCTAAGGCGATAGTATGGTTGTCAGCCACGTCAGTGAACCTTCTCTTCTCTTGGAAGGTGTCTTCGATGATGCCTCGGGGTCTCGCGGTGGTCGTCTGGGCTTTCTCCCTCACCACCGCCGGAGCTGGATTCTACCTTCTCTTCTGTCTGAAAGAGAACTAACGGCTACATCATGTTACTGTCTGCAACTCGGTTTCGCACCCACGGTTGACTTTTTCTACTGGATTGATTAGAACTGTAAACCCCCCCCCCTTACTGTTGTCTATCATATCACTACATAATTCTTTGAAAAATGAGAAAAGTTTTGAGAATTTAATGCTTACATCTGTAAAATGTGTTAGCATTAATTAAGTGGCAAAGAAAATGAAAGAACACAAGATTACTTGAGAACAGAAATCTCCTGGACACCAGGGCCCTCCTCTGGTTTCGAGGAACAGGAGTTTGGATTTAGAACTTCACGGCCATCATGAGTTGTACAAGTGCACATGCAAAGATGCATATAATCCACATACATCCGTGTACTCCTAAACCTCGTAAAACTATGCACGTGCGTAGTTACATCCATGGCGCACCGTATCTGGGTGGTATGTAGAGACGGCACGACAATAGTCAGGAGGGCAACTCCCCACAAAAAGGAAAGGCCCAAGATCCCAAAAGAGGCTAGCTCTTTTAAGTGTAATTCTTAAAGACAGTGAAATACATGCGCGTAATGTCAACGCATACGGTAGCATGCTTCAAGTTTTCCCTATAGAACCTTCCTCAAAACCCTTTAAAACGTTGTGGGCGTTCGTTAATGATTGATAATATGATTTTTTTACCTAATAAATAAGGTGAAGGTGCTATTTTTATCATGCTTTTATAAACAAATAACATGTGAATAATATTTTATTGTATTAATATCGATTTTTTCAAATTTACGTAATTCCATCTATAGTCATTATAATTTTTCGATTTATTTATTTAGTTATTTTCCTATATATAAAATGAAAGGGGGATTTTTGGCTAGGAGCAATTCGGTCTTTGCATTCTCAGTTTGACTTATTATGTGCGTGACTCGGGAACGAATGGTCGTGAAAGAAAGGCTTGAGAGAGGGCTTCTCAGATACGGCTTCTTTGACACGTAGCGTGTAAGGAAGGGCTTCTCAGAGGGCAGTCGTCAGAAAATTGACAAATCAGCCGGCACTTGCCTGAGAAATGACGGGGTTTTAAAAGTTTTCCAAGCTCTCCTGAGGAAAGGCTCGCAGTTTTATGTCAACGCGCCGCTGATCTCTTTGCCTCTCTCGAACCCCCAAACATCCTCTCCTCTCAGAAGGAGGTATCTGACGGTCGGACCTCTTTCTCATCGCCTGTTACTGAGCTCGGACCGATTAGGGGCTCATACCACCAGGATCACCTGTGCCATCTGCAATGTCTTCCAGAAGGTTCGAGAAGTTTTCCAGCTAAATAGATAGATTACGGCGGTGTGGGTGGCAACATCTACATCTGCTTGGGTGAGAAAGCTCGGACAATCAAAGCGAAAATAGCACCAACGACAGCTCCGCAGGCGCCAACTCTTCTTTCGTCTCCGCCTCCCTCCTGCTGGTATTTTTCCACCTCTCCCTCTGCTGGCTCGAAGTCGCATCTCTCGAAGGGGTCGGGAATCAGGTAGCGATGCCACTGCCGGCAGCGGCTGCAAACTCCCTCCTCTCTTGTAAGCTGTCGCCGCTGCTACAGGGGGATTCTCTGTCCGTCGTCTTCGTCGCCACCGCCATCGTTTCTGATCGGCGTGCAATTGTATGCCTTCTTTAGTCTGGAGGAACGCCCCTGGGCTGCTTCCCAGGACGGCAAAACAGACTCATGTGGTTCGATTTTACAACAGCTTTCTCTTTTGCTATAATTTCCTCAGAGTAGAATTACTGGGTGGTTGATTCAACACAAAAATTAATCGATGATGAGTGAACTGATGTATCCCAATTATCAAGATTTCAACTTCCTATTTAACAAATACAATATAATTTAAACACTGTTTATTAGCATTTGCAAACAAATTACTTGAATGATCATACAGAGAAGTAACGTGACTAGGAAGGAAGTTTGACCTGGTCAAAGCTTCATAGGCAAGAAATGAATGATCCTTATCTTAAAAGAAACGCGTATACGCACATCTATAAGCAGAAGAAGCAGTGCCATATCATCCTAGCCCGGCAATCACCATGACCTCCTTCTCCATACATGCCGCGTCCATTGTCTTCGTCACCTTCGTCTGTGTACAGTCCATCTACGGAGCACATGGCGACCCGGGGGTCACCTCCTTTGTGGTCACGGCCTGCGTACTTTTGGTGCTCTTCCTGTTCTCCATCAGCTGGCTGGAAGCCATGCCTCCCGGAGACACCACTAAGAGACGCATGGTAAAGGTGGTCATATGGCTGCTGGCCGCAGCGCTAAACTTAATCTTCGCCTGGGGGGTGTCGTCGATTCTATCGACGGGCTTTGCGGCGGTCACATGGACTGTAGCTGTCGTCGCCTCTGGAGCTGAAGCCTACATTCTCTTGTGCCTAAATCAGCACCGCGATACAACTCCTCACGAAGATGGACTTGGTGAACCACGCAAAAAATATGAGGCGCCGGTTGCCTCGGATTTCTGTCAGTTCCAGAAGGGTCTGGGCTCAGCCCAATAACTGGGATGAAATGGGATTCGCTAGAGAATATTTATAGCTATCATGCTTAAATAATAAGAAAAGAGAGACTGTCTCATATGTTTGATTCTTGTAAACTAAATTGTTGGGTTGCAAGCTTGAGTTTTCATTGCATCGTGATATTCGCATGGATCTGATCTCTTCCTTCATCGAATATGAAATACAATCGTGGAAAAATACAGCATCCCACTTTTTTTTTTTTTACTACCCAAGGCTTTGAAACATTTCGAATTTGGGTTTCGGCGTGTATGCAGAGGAAGAGTGGAAATAATAAAACATGGGGGAAAATTAGAGAAAACTCACATTCATGTTCTTCTTTTTGCTGTTCTCCAAGGGAAAGCTATGGAATAGGCCTTGCCCATATTTTTTTTGCCATACACCTAACATAAACACGACCAGTTCTTACTCGTTTTCTTTTGAACAGTAGCATAGTCTGGTGTGGTCCATCTCGTCTTCTAATTTGTTTTCAATTTTTTTCTCTATTTATGTATATTTCACATTATTTTCTTTTCTACGTCTCGGTCATGAACACAATGGATATAAAAGAAGCAGAACAGTAAAGACGAGAAAACTCTTGTAAAAATGGATACTGAAGTACTTGACTATCGAAACTATATGCTTAATTCCAACAACTCCCTCATTTAGGAGCTAGGAAACTTAAAATACACCCACAGTTGCTGCATAACCTTTAAGAGTTCTTAACTCACCATCTTTTAGGATGTGGGGCACTTCAAATATGATAAAATGTTTGGTGACTTCTCTACTATCAGATAATAATTATGACCCATTATAGGAAAGGAACATCCTAAAAATTTTTGTACCATATTGGGACATTTCCATCCTTCAGAGACCCCCTAGGACCTTTATGAGATGAGTTCCGAGTTCGCCCAAGAGAAGCACACACACAAGAGAGGGAGAGGGGCAATAACGGGGTGAGAGTTCCTGTCTGAGAAGAAAGAGAAAGGAGCTTACAAGTCAGATAAAGGGAGATCCGACCCAGCAACCGAGTGAGCATCACCTAACCCCACATCAATCTTCTCTGAGAAGCTAAAAATAAACAAACAAACAATCTATGACCTAATGTGGACCTTGTTTCAGGTGTCACATTAGACGTAATGAATGTCACGTGATCGATGATTCAACCCATTTATCAATGGGCTTGTTGATCCAATAGGTCTTATCCTGTGTGAAGCAATCTAACAATTTATGGGCCAATAACCTAATGTGGACCTTCTGTCTAATAATCCATCGTACATAATGTGTGTCCAACGCTTTGGACACTGGTTCCATTTGTTATTTCGCTTCCCTTTTCAATGCATCTCATTCCTTATGATCCTACTTAATAAATAACAAACGAGCCTTATAGCCTAATGTGAACCGTGTCCAGTTAGCTATAAGGCCTACTATGGGCCCTGCTCCCAGTGGTCCAACCCATTTGTTAATGGCTTCCTTCGTCCAATAGGGATCATCACTTGTGACCTGACTCAATAACAAATGCGTCCTGGAGTCTAATAAGCGCCTTTTATCCAATGGCCCGTCGAACCTCATATGGGCCTTGAGTTCAGTGGTCCACCCATATGTTAATGAACTTGATGATCAAAGAACTTCCACGCCCCATAATCTAACCAAGCAGTACTGAGAACTTTTATGTGGAGAGTTCAGCAGAGCCTTATGTTGGTCATATGGAACTTTTATCCCAAGCATGTTCCATCACGTTGACAGCACAATGGGCTTCGGCCCAAAATTATGTCAAATGCGAGTCATTGCATACACAATCAAATAGGCTTTGGCCCTATACTTTGTAATACAAGCGATGAGCTTTTATCCCAAGATGACCTCATGTATCTTATTTCACATTCAAATTTGTATCCATTCAATGCAAAACAAAAACTGTTTATTTTTACGATATCATTCCCTATTGCAGTTAAAAAAATGGCATTAATAATTATTTTTGGTTAGTGATTTCAAATGACCCCAAACCCTTTTTCATTGAACGGCATAACACATTAATAACAAATTATGTCAACTCTAGGAGAAACATACAGAAAGTAAAAGTTCAGCCAAAAAATAAATCAAATGTGAAAAAATATAAATCCAAGATCAGTACATATCAATCTACATTACTCAATCCTAAATAATGTTCTATTTTTATCCATCATACAAGTCACTAAGAGTAATGGAGCAGTTTGAAATCTTGGAAGAACATCTAACTAAGTCTTATAGATCATGGGTTCCAATGAAACAATGTAGTCTGATTCACTTGTTTGGCTTACTTGATTGTGTCAATTTTCATAGCCTATTGCACAAGTTTCTAGAATGAATGTCAAATGTTAATTCATAAAATATAAGGAAAAAATTTCAACATCTTGAACTCAAATTTTAAGGCTTTCTCCAAAATTATTTGCCTCTGGTCTTACCACTCCATCAAAAATTAGCATAGTAGTAAGATGTACTAGACCTCCTATCAGAGGTCTCTCATGTAACTTGTAGTAGTGATCTTTGGTGTGTCAAGCTCAATTGCAATAGGTGCACCATAGGTTATCAATATAATCGTCTTTTGTCATTTTGACCTTTATGTTGAGGTGAAACTCTACGTTCCTTATAAGTAGCCACAAATGCTAAATCTCAACTCTCTATGATTCCACTATGAGGTTTCTCCAACTCTCTTCATTCCTTACTAGAACAGTTATTTCATATAAATATGGAACTATTTTCCTTTCCAAGATTGATACTTCATATTGAGCACATAAAAAAAATATAAATCTAATGTATATCAATCTATTATCAGAAAAAAGATACATCATCAAGATCTTTTGCTCTAATTAGTCAATATCTATTGATTTTTTGTCACAATGATTCAAATTCATTTAAATGCTCTCTCATTGATCTATTCCTTTATTTTTTAACCATTTCCTTTAATGCAATTCAATATCTTTATTATCCATTATATTCTTTTGAGAAAATCTTATTCATTCCACAAGGGTAAATGAGGCCAAATCAAGTATTAGGAATTTTCTGAAGAAAACCTGAAAAATTCGCTCCCTAAGATGATCACTTTGTTTTCTCAACCTTGGAAAATAGAGGATAGGCAATAAAGATCAAGAATAATCTTAATATCAATCAGAGGGCATCACACCCCATCAAGCATCAAAAAATTAACTAGAAAGTAGTCAATGAAATAGTTTGTATAGAGCAAACCGGATTTCTCCACCCTAGATTGATCTAAAAATGACAAAAATAGGTATTGAAGCGTTTCAGAGAATCAATAGATATGCAACAACACCACTTGGGCTGCTCTAATACCCACGTTAACATCACTGAGGTTGTTGATCACTGGAGAGGGCACTTCCGACGTCAAGAGAGCCATTGACTTGTGAGGGAGGAGAGAAAAAGATAAAGGTGAAATCTTTAGATTAAACTAATCAAGAGTCAGATATTGGTATTTATAACCGTTTGAATTGAGTGAGTCCAATCCAAAGAATTGGTTTCACTTTTGTTGAAACCAGATCCACTCATGAAAAAGAGAGGCAATTAAGAAAAATAAAGGAACATTTACATAAATGAAAGAAGACTATGATATAGTTGTAATCTCTTTTTCTCGGACAAAGCTCACTAAAGGCACCACAACACTTTCTCCTTAAGGAAAGAGGATATTGTCACTACCAACAAATGCAGATGCTTTGGCCAACAATAAAAGTATCCGATATGGAATTAAATGTCATTGCCTTCAATCCCAATCTTCTATCTGCACAAGACAATAGCTAGACCCCGGTGATCTCTTTCTTGATCTCCAAGCAATCTCACCACTGACCTAGACATAAATCTAACCTCGTAGAGGATTCATAACTCTTGATCGTCACCGGCAGCATGTCCTCCTTTTCCCTGGTCAGCGCTTCCATTTTCTTCTTGACTATCGTTTCTGCGCACGCCACCTATCGAGCGTGCGGCGACGCAGGGGCTACCTCCTTTGTCGTCTCGGCCTACCTACTAACGGTGTTCTTCCTCCGCTCCATCCGCTGGTTCGAAGCCTTGCCCCCCAGAGACGCTGCTAGGAAGAGAAAGGCTAAGGCAATAATATGCCTGACGGCCACGTCAGTGAACCTGCTCTTCTCTTGGAAGGTATCTTTGATGATGCCTCCGGGGCTCTCGCGGCGGTCGTCTGGACCCTCTCCCTCACCACCGCCGGAGCTGGATTCTACCTTCTCTTCTGTCTGGAAGAAAATTAACAGCTAGATCATGTTACTGTGTACAACTTGGTTTCGCACCTATGGGCAACTTTTTCTACTAGATTGATTAGAATTTTAAAACCCCTCCATATACTATTGTCTATTTGTGTATCTTTGATCATAACACTATTTTCAACAAAATTCTTTGAAAAATGAGAACAGCTATCCGAATTTAATGCTTACCTTTGCAAAATGTGTTAGCATTAATCAAGTGGAAAAGAGAATGGAAGAACATAAAACTACTAGAAAACAGTAATGTCCTGGACACCAAGGTCCTCTCGTATCAAGGAACAGAATTTTGGATATAGAACATCAACGCCATCATGAGTATTGCGAGTGTACATGCAAAGATGCATGTAAATCCACATACATCAGCGCACTCGTAAACCTTGTAAAGCTGTGCACGTGAATTATTACATGCTTGGCACACAGTACATGCATAGTATGTAGAGATGGGACAACAACATTCGATCTTCAGACAGATCTTTAGATTTCCATATCTATTCTATTGCCCAAGAGTAAGGCATGTTACGCAAGTAAACATTTGGGGAAAGGTCTAACTTTGGAAGATGAGACCATGTAATGTTTATGTGAACACGTCATTGGCTGATTTGGAAAAGTCAGAAGTGCAGCTTCCTACAAAAGGGAGATACCCCAGGACGCCAAAAGAGGCTAGCCTATTAAGTGTACTTCTTAAAGACACTAAAATACATCCGTCTTATGGCAACACATCTGATAAAATGCTTTGAGGTTTTCCTATATAACCTTTCTCAAAATGTAGTAGGCATGGTGATTGATGGGTAAAATTATATTTTATGTAATAAGCAAGATAAAAGTCGTATTTTTATCGTGATTTTGCATACAAATAACGTGTAAATAAGGCCATTTGTCTTGATATCATTCTTCTCAAAATTATATAACTTCATTTCTAGTCATTATAAATTTGTCGAGTTAATTATGTTTTTTTCTATGTATAAGATGAAAGGGGAATTTTTGGCTACAATGTAGGGGCAAATTGGTATTTGTATTCTCATTTTGACTCATTTTTCGTGACTCTCCTCTCTCCCTTCTCTCCGAAGCTATCCTTCGTCCTTTTCTAGCAACTATTTTTCTCTCTCGTACTTTCCCCTCTCTTTCTCACGAATCATTCTTTCTCATGACCTCTCGTTTCCCTCGTCTTTTCTTTGGCCGCCATTTCTCCGTCTCTTCTTTCTCTTTTATTCTCTAGTCCTTAGTCGCAACCGTAACTTTTCACGATCCTCTCTCTCTCTCTCTCTGTCTCTCATACACACACACACTCTCTCACTCACTCATCACATCTCTCTTAATTCCTCTTTATGATCCCCTCCTTTATCCCCCCCTCTCCACTGTAGTCTGCTTCTCGCTTAAACCCTAGTTTATATCTTCATTTAATTTTGATTTTATTTTATATGACATTAATAGTTCAATTTCAATCTGCATAACACAATTATATTTCATTGAATATTTTATTTTATAAAATTATTTATTTCTATATTTAGTATTTATTTTAGTCACTAATAATGTCATCTAAATCTCCTTCATTTTAAACATATCTCATTTTTAACCTAATATAAATAAATAAAATTTTCTAAAAACATGAGATCAATATAAAAAAAGTCAAATCATGTATGGTTTTTACTTGGATTCATCCAATATTACATGATTATATTTTAAGAACTCTATAAATCTAAGACAGAGTGCATTGTTTAACCTACAACGATTGGTGATCACCACTGATCATTCAATTTATACACAAGGACATCTTTGTTGAATTATTTTGAGGAACTTAACATTTATGTCAAATATCAAAAACCGTTAATAACAATTAGCGATCAAAGATCTAATTAGAACAATGTCGCAGGCTAAACTAGATCTAAATATCCAAGGTTAGAATGGATTGCCTTGTGAAGCCTACAACAACTAATCGCTTCTCAGTGCTTTGAGCGAGAATGATACTATCAGCTTGACTTCGGAGCGAATGGTTGGTAGAGAAAACTCGGGCAATCGCTTCTCGGATACGGCTTCTTTGACCCGTAGGGTGTAAGGAAAGAAAGGACGGTGACCAATCGATGAGCGCTCTGTCGTTGTCATCAAACTGACAAATTAGTGAGCATCTATTTTTAAAGGAAATTATAATGACTCCACTCCGTGGCTTGCTGCTGAGCTCGGACCGGTTGGGGGTTCATGCCGCTAGAATCAGTCTGACTTTTTCAATGTCTTCCAGAGTACCCAAGAAGGTTCGAAAAGTTTTCCACATAAATGGATAGCTCATGGCGGTGTGGATGCCAACATATAAATCTTCTTGGGTGAGAAATCTCGGAAAATCAAAGTAAATAGAGTACCAACGACAGCTCTGGGGGCGCTACCTCTTTTGTTGTCTCCGCCTCCCTCCTTCTGGTGCTTTTCCTCCTCTCCCTCTGCTCGCACGAAGTCGCCTCTCTCGAAGACCCAGCAAGATCAAGCGGGAATCAGGCAGAGATAGCCTGCTGGCAGAGGCTGTAAACTCTCTCGTCTCTTGGAAGCTGTCGCCGCTGCTACTGGGACTGCGGCCGTCATCTGCACCGCTGCTGTCGTCCTTGCTGATCCGCGTGAAATTGTATGCCTTATTTTGTCTGGAGAAACGCCCCTGGCCTACTTCTCAAGACGGCAAATCGACGGAGGTGGCTACTTCGATTTTAGATCAGTTTGCCCTTTTGGTACGAATTCTTCATACAAGGACTACTACGTGATTGATTCGACCCAAAAATTAATGGATGATGAGTGAGCTGGTGTTATCCCAATGATCAAGAGTTTACCTTCCGATTTAACCAATACGATACTATTTAAACACTATTTATTAGCATTTGCAATAATAAATTACATCACCTCGAGATATGGTTGACCCTGTCCCAGTCGTGCTAATATTGTTTTGGAAAGAAATTGACGCCCAAGAAATGCCCTGCGGCGGTCACGTGGACTTGCAGCTCTTGTCGCCACTAGAATTTATCTTCTGCCTGAGTGATCGCCGTGGTGTTACTCGAGTCAGTGAAACACGTAAAAAATTATGAGGCGAGCGTTGCCTCGGCTTCCCCTCAGTTTGAGAAGGCTTCTGCCCTCATTCCAGTAACTGGGGTGAAATGAGGTTCACCAGAGAATGTCTATAGCTATTATGCTTAAGTAATTAGAAAAGCGAGACTGTCACATGGCTTTGATCCTTATAAACAAAGTATTGGGTTGCAAGCTTGAGTTTTGATTGTATCGTGATGTTCACCAGTTGGTCATCTCTTTCTTCGTTGGGTTTGCGCGTGTACGCAAAGGACGCAAAGGAAGCAATAAAAAAGGGGAAAGCATAGAGTTTTTTTAACTCTCATTTCTGTATTATTTTTACTGCTCTCCGTGGGAAAGCTATGAAAAAGGGTCTGTCCATATTTTTCTTGTCATACACCTAACATAAATATGACCAGTTCTTACTCGTTACCTTTTGAACAGTATCATAGTATGGTGTGGTCCATCTCGTCTTCTAATTTGTTTTCATTTTTCTCTATTTATGTATGCTTCACATTATTTTCTTCTCTATGTCCTGGTCATGAACACAAAGGATACAGAAGAAGCAGAACAGTAAATATGTGAAAAATCTATGTTTTCCCCCTTTCTATTACTTCCTTTGCGTATACGTACAAACCTAATGAAGAAAGAGATCACCAACCAGTGAACATCATGATACAATCAAAACTCAAGCCTGCAACCCAATACTTTGTTTATAAGGATCCAAGCCATGAGACAATCTCTCTTTTATAATTATTTAAGCATAATAGCTATAAACATTCTCTAGTGAACCTCATTTCACCCCAGTTATTAGCATGAGGGCAGAACCCTTTTGAAACCAAGGGGAAGCCGAAACTATATTCTTAATGCCAACAAATTGCTATATAACCTTTAAGACTTCCTAACACATCATCTTTTAAGATATGGGACACTTCAAAGATGATCAAAAATTTGGTGACTTTTCTCATCTCAGATAATAATTATGACCAATTATATGAAGAGAACTTTTTTTGGTGCCCTTGAATATAAATGTTTTGATATTACATTTTATGAGAAAATATATTATTGACATTTGATATCATTCACGAGTTTACTATAAATATTTGATGTACTTTATGTATTAAACTTAATTATTCATCTCATGATATTATGTATAACTAATTAATTTAACAAATCAAATCTTGAAAATAAAAGATTTGATGAATAGATGAAGTGCCAAATTTATGAAATTAAATATTTGTTGAAAAAAAAATTCACATAATTAAATGAGATAATATAAATCATAATTATTATTAATTTATTTATCAATGATTATTTAACATTTTAAGTACAGTCATTTAAGTATTAGTTACATGTATTATGAAAAAAAAGAAAAAGGTTTGAAATATTAAAATGGCTTTTATAAGTCTCAAAATTAAAATTTGGACAATGACATATTGCCTAATTATATAGAGAAAATAACAACTTCAATGTTTGTATCTGAATTCAACATCAACAATAAAATTGTTCATCTATGAGAGACAAATCTCCAATTCAAATTTAAAATTGAACATACTAAGGAATATAAAGTTATTGAATTCTCAATGTTCAAGATTGTTACTATGCATTCCAAAAAATAACAAGGATTTAAATTACCCTTCTATATTTATCTCTTGAGTAAAAATGAGAAACCATTGGAAGATGAAGCCTTACAATTAAAAGAAGCTAGATAAACATATTTCAATGTTTTCATAATGATCTACATCCAAGAATCATCCTCTATGATCAAGTAACTTCAAATGTGTCCATACTACTTCATCTATCTTCATCAATTATTAGCAATCAAGGAAAATGATCAAATATTTTAAGCAAGCTCTCCATTAGTCCTAGAGTAATTGGGTTATGAGGGGAGAGGGTTTTTGGCAAAGGCATGAGGTGCTATGAGCCTTATTTGCCCTAAAAAGGCCTATATCTCTATGGAGATCAAGCTTAAGTTGATGGGTCGTTGATCTTACAAAGTTCGGTATATATTTCTAAGGGAAATAGTGAAATATGGTATAAAAGATCTTTTGAGACTAAAAGTAGTTAGGTGAGGGGTGAACTAATATAGAAAAATTATTTTATTTGTGATGGAGAGAAAATTCACAAGAGGAGAGAAAGATAGCCCACATGTAAATAAACTTGAATAATGGAATTAGAACGTGTGTTGACACATTCATTATTGAAAAAAAAAATCTAAGATTGTGAAAACATCAATTCACCCCCTTTATTAGTATTTCACCCAGCCCCTTAGATTTTTCAATGTCCTAATAATTCCATAACATATAGGGAGAATTTCATCCTTGAGATATACCTTAAGAACTTTAAAAGGTGAGGTCCGAATTTGCCCATAAGAAGCATATACACATGGGTACAAGAGAGGGGGAACCACAAGGTAAGAGAGTAGATTACCCCTCTTAGAAAGAAGGGAAAGAAGGCACTTACAAGTCAGAATAAAGAAAGATCCATCCCAACAACCAAGTTGGCATCAACTAAGCCCACATTAGTCCACTCTAAGAAAAAAGCTAAAATAATAAACCAACAGTCTATGAGCTGATGTGGACCTTCTATCCAATGGCTCATTAGACCTAATGAAGGACTCATCCCAATTATTCAAACCATTTCTCAATGCCTTGTCAATCCAATAGGTCTCATCCTCTATGAACCAATCTATCAACTTCTAAGCCAATCGCCCAATGTTGACCTTTTGTCTAATAACCCATCATACATAATGTGTGTCTAACGACTAGTGGTTCCAGTTCTTATTGGCTCTTCATTCCAATCAATTTCATTCCTTGTGTTCATACCTAATAAATAGCAAATGAGCCTTATAGCCTAATGTGGACCATGCATCAAGTGGCCCATCAGACCTAATATGGGCCTTATGCCCAAGAGTGTAACCAATCTGTTGATGGCTTTGTTGATTAGATAGGGATCATCACTTGTGATTTGACCCAATAAAAAAGGTGGCTCCTAGGGTTATGCACACCTTGTATCCAATTACCTGTCAAACCTCATATGGGCCTTGAGTCTAGTGGTCCAACCCATATGTTAATGGGCTTGTTGATCAAAAGAATTTCCATGCCCCTTAATTGACCCAAAGTAATGATGGACATAATGAGGGCTTGTTCTTCCACGTTATATTGATGGACATAAAGTAATAATAAAAATTATCTCAACTCTAAGAATAATAAAAAAATAAAAAGGCAGCCAAATAAGAAACCAAATGTGAAAAAAATAAAAAACGATGATCAACGCCAATTAATCTGCAGCACTCAATCCTATATTTTATCTTAGTTTTAGCCATCATAATTCACTAAGAGAGAGGGAAAATTTTCAGATTTGGAAGAACATCTTATTAACTTGTATAGATCATAGGTCCCAATGAAACAAAGTAGTTTAGTTCACTTGGCTGAGTTTCTTGGACATGGAAAATCGATTTGATGACTAAAGACCCCTTAATGTCATAACTTTCATAGTCTATGGATGACTTTCTAGTATACAATTTCAAAAGTGTTTTATAAAATATGTGGAAAACATAAGTTATCTAGCCCACATATGAAATGAGAAGACAAATGGAGTTTGGAGAGCCCACTCTCATCTTTAGGAATCATTTGCATGCATGACTTGGAAGATAAAAGGTTGCAAAGCTTGAAAGTGTGATTTTATGAGGGCATTAGATATTTAACATGTGAGGGGCTCTTACCTGAAAAGGCTATTCACTGAAAAAAGCTCTGGATGTTAACAGCATGTGTTTGCTATGCAACATGTTACAAAGTTCTTGTTTCATATGTTGGCTATGTAACTTATCTAACAAGGCTCTTTTTTTTGCAACACCATCCACTAGACACCACGAGAGAAGCCAACCTATAATATGTTAGGAAATCATTGTTGACAATCAAATAAAAGACATAGGAGTTGTATCAGACCCAATCACCAAATAACTTTGTAATGTTTTGTGCAATTGTCTCATTTAGGTGAAAGACTTGTTACAAAGATGATTGAAACCCCACCCTTATTTTATTCATAAACACTTCAATAAAACGTTCAAACTTTTGTAAAGAAACCATAAATTGTTTAAGTCAATTTTTTTCAGACATAACTTCTTGAATAGTAGATGAGGTGTGGGTTTTCGACAATTTCCCCAGGATTTTTCAACTATATTACATCTTTTTTTTATCATCTCATAATTCCATTCTCCTTGTTTCTAATACAACTCACTAGATTTCCCCAGTCTTGTCCGTTCTTTCAACTTCCATTTATAGATTTTTATCAAAATGCAAAACAATTTTGAGTAAACAAATACATGTTAGCTGATAATTCAATGTGAATCAAGCTAGCTTATGATAACGTAATCAAATTTCATATACATTTGTTCTCATTAGAGTATTAAAAAAACTCGAGTTTCTGCAATCGAATCAAACATTAACACTTTCATAAAGTAATGTTTTATTGGATCTGACCATAATCATGTTCGATTTTTATGTTTTAAACGCTAAGTTATCATTTTCATACATTTAAACAGATTTCCTCGTGTATATTCATTAATATATTGGCTTCCTACGATCTTGGGTGCTTTCTAGAGAGGAAGAGTTGGGTTTGTAACAGCTGGAGAGGGTTTCAAACTTTCGGAGTTGATTAGGTTAGAAAGTTGATTTTCTACAAAGATGTTCAACTTTCGGAGTTGGGTTTTCGATCTTCATATCCAGCTGATTTGCATTGGCCTGACATTCCAAACGACACCGAGGATAGACATACGAGGCAACCGTTGACTACCACCCTTCTCTGTAGTAAGTCGTGACGGCGTGAAATGAGACGATCGCTACCACCTTCGTGTCCCCTTCAGTTAATAATGATTGTTGAAAATCTTGCTATAAGTTAGATTTTTAGATCTTCGTACCCGCAGATTACTCCGACCTTTCACTCCGAAACTTGATTGTAATGGGAACCTAACCTTAACCGCGTCGTTGACTTGGTCAGGACCTTGATGGGCAAGAATTATTATGTAAGCCGAAACATAAAATATATATTTATTGGAAGTTTCCTTGACTTTTTTAGCATCCAGCCTTAAAGAGATATGGACTTCTAGCTTGAAGCTTGATGGGCAAGGAATACTTGGGTGACCGAAGAGTATAACTGTGGCCCCAAGGATAAACATGCACACTCCACCCTTGCCACCGACATGTACTGGTCCTCCCTGGTCACTGTCTCCTTCGTCTTCTTCACTGTTGTCTCTGCTCTGGCCATATACCAAGCACGCGGCGATCCAGAGATCACCTCCTTCCTGGTCACAGCCAACCTCCTGCTGCTGTTCCTCCTCCTATCCTTTGACATGCTTGAAAGCCCATCTTCGGCAGATACTCCAAGAAATGGAGCGACGAAGACAGTGATTTGGTTGCTGATCACACGGATCTGAATTTACTGTTCTCCAGAAGCCAGTTGCCGACCGCATCAGGGCGGCTACTCCATCTGAATCAGTCAAAAGAGCTTGTTCCTCTTATGGCAAATACCTCCGCAGTTGGATGGGGATGATGTATCGCCACCGCCATTCCTACTTGACAGGAGCTTTACTCAGTGTGCAAGCCTTGAAGCTAATGAAGAGAGTGAAGCAAAACCCGTCTGAAATCTGACTTCCGGTTGACTACAGTTTGTACCGAAATGGAAAGGATGGTGAAATCTGTGTATCATGAGTAATGTTTACATCTTCTGGTGAAATGACATCCGTTAAAGGATGTTCTTCATTTCGCTACCTCAGAAAAAAAATGTTTTCAGTTCGATTGTGTTCCTAGGTGGAGAATTAGTATCGGAATCGTTGTAACGTCCAGAAAGGATTGTCGCGACAATGCGTGTTTATTACGATTGCCAGGTTATCTTAAACTATCTCAGAGAGAGGGAAAGAGAGTTATATCCCACACCAATTTTGACAGCTTTTGAGGGAGAGTGACTGAACGTGAGAAGAAGCACCGAGAGAGACAGAGAGAGCTTGTTTGAATACACAGACCTGAGTTTCCTAACACTTGCTATTTGAATTTTTTAAATATGTTATAAACAAATGTCGGGATCCATGAATTTTAAACGAACCTTGATTTTGTTGACCGGTTGTTGCCTTTTTTTCTGTCAACTTATGAACACGTCCCATCAATTTAATGGCTTAAAAAATATAAAACGTTTGGCATCTCTCTCTCTCTCTCTCTCTCTCTCTCTCTCTCTCTCTCTCTCTCTCTCTCTCTCTCTCTCTCTCTCTCTCTCTCTCTCTCTCTCTCTCTCTCTCTCTCACTCGCTAAAATGGTATTTAGAAATATATCTCCCTCTTCCTCCCCTCCTGGTCTCTTCTGATATTACTTGGTCATGGATGAGTTCGCTGTCCTTCATTTTCTACCAGTCACTAAAATGGAATTTATTGATCCTAAAAATAAGAAGCTATTTTATGATACAAATACCAGGCCCTCTTGCTACAGATGTCTATAATATTTTCGTGACTTCTCTATGAAACATGTCCCCGGGTTCCTATCTATGCATCTCCCCTTACTCCTCCGCATTTGTTGGAGGAAGATTCTGAAGGAAATTGTCCATTAAATCATGGCTTCAATTACTTAATTTAGTTATGCTTCTACTTTTACTACAATTGAATTGCAAATTTCCTCCAAAATCCAAGAAATTTACGGAATCAAGACAGCGCAGATTAAAAGGAGAGATCATCGTCTCACTCCTCCAAACATGTTCACATTGGGGGAAAATGACCACGAACTAGCGACATTGCATAACGTCTAAAAAAAAAGTGATCTCAGAACAAATGAGATCTCAAACCAGAGGTGCTTACCCGTTTGATCACTCAAGTTGTGGCTAACCCGTTTTCATAACGTGATTATAGGCCCCAAAATGAGAAAGTGAACCCAAAGCCCTCTACCGAAACCAATGCATGCTAGATCATAAAATAAATACAATGCCTTTAACCTTAACTTTCTACCTCATTGATGATCGACAGACTTTCTACAATGAAAATGACGTCTACACCCATATTAATAAGTGTCCGTCCTTCATAGAGCATTTTCTATTCCGTCGTGGGGGCCCAGCATGTCACAGCCTCAGCATCTCCCAAACCACTATCGACTCCTCTGTTATGTCGCTTGTAAGGAGATAGGGACTGGGCTTTGCTGAATAAGATGGGGACCGCGTGACTTTTCTCTCGTGATGTAGTCTACACGCGTTTGAGGATACATCTTTTTATTAAAAGATGCAGCCCTGGTCAGTAGCTTGCTATGCAAGAATTATTCGACAAGCAAAATGCATAAATCTACCATCGATGACGATCATCCACACACTCCCGACCTTGCCTGAAACATGTTCTCGTCTGTTCTTGGCACCGCGTTCGTTGTTTTCCTGACCATCTTGCGATCGTGCGGCGGCCCACAGACCACCTCCTCCGTCGTGTCGAATTACCTGCTGCTTCTATTCTTCCTTCTCTCATTGTTCATGTGCAGAGTCCTAACCCATCCAGCCACAGCCGCGACGGTCGCCTCGAAGATGATGATGTGGCTGATGATCACGCGGCTCTGAGCTCGTTC